>CABHPQ010101976.1:14456-35613 GCA_902168405.1 Peromyscus aztecus
ATCAGAATGGATATGAAAGCAGGATCCATCCTTCTGCTTCCTACAAGAAACACAAAATCAGTTTCAAAGACAGGCATTACCTCAGAGTAAAGGGCTGGGAAAAGATTTTCCAATGAAATGGACCTAAGAAGCAAGCTGGTCTAGCTATCCTAATATCTAACCAAATAGACTTCAAACTAAAATTAATCAAAAGAAGTGAAGAGGGATATTTCATATTCATCACAGAAAAAATCCATTATGATGAAGTCTCAATTCTGAACATTTATACCCTAAATGCAAGGGCACCCACATTTATAAAAGAAACATTACTAAAGCTTAAATCATACATCAAACCCCACATATTAATAGTGGGCGACTTCAACACTCCACTCTCACCAATAGACAGGTCTGCCAGACATAAACTTAATGAGGAAATAAGAGAACTAACAGAGGTTATGACTCAAATGGACTTAACAGATATCTACAGAACATTTCACCCAAACAGAAAAGAATATACCTTCTTTTCAGCACCTCATGGGATCTTCTGTACAACTGACCACATACTCAGTCACAAAGCAAATGTCAATGATACAAAAAATTGGAATAACCCCATGTATCTGATCAGATCACCATGGGACAAAGTTAGAATTCAACCACAACACAACACAAACTACAGAGCCTACAAACTCATGGAAACTGAACAACTCTCAACGAAATTATCACTAGGATAAGGAAGAAATAAAGAAAGAAATTAAAGACTTTCTAGAATTCAATGAAAATGAAGGCACAACATACCCAAACTTATGGGACACAATGGAAGTGGTGCTAAGAGGAAAGTTCATAGCACTAAGTGCTTACATAAAGAATTTGGAGAAATCTCACACTAGTGACTTAACAGCACACCTGAAAGCTCTAGAACAAAAAGAAGCAAGCTCATCCAGGAGGAGCAGATGGTAGGAAATAATCAAACTCAGGGCTGAAATCAATAAAATAGAAACAAAGAGAACAATGCAAAGAATCAATAAAACAAAGAGTTGGTTCTTTGAGAAAATCAACAAGATAGACAAGCCCTTATCCAAACTAACCAAAAGGCAGAGAGAGAGAGAATATCCAATTAACAAAATCAGAAATGAAAAAGGAGACATAACAACAGACACTGAGGAAATCCAGAGAATCATCAGGTCATGCTTCAAAAACCTGTACACCACAAAACTGGAAAATCTAAAAGAAATAGACAATTTTCTTGATAGGTATCACATACCAAAATTAAATTAAGGCCAGATAAACAACTTAAATAGACTATTACCCCTAAGGAAATAGAAGCAGTCATCAAAAGTCTCCCAACAAAAAAAGCCCAGGGCTAGCTGGTTTCCGTGCAGAATTCCACCAGAATTTGAAGGAAGAACTAATACCAATACTCCTCAAATCGTTCCACACAATGGAAACAAAACAAACATTGCCATTTTTTTTAAAATAAGGCTACAGTTACCCTGACACCCAAACCACACAAAGATGCAACAAAGAAAGAGAATTACAGACCAATCCTCACCATGAACATTGATGCAAAAATACTAAGTAAAATACTGGCAAACCAAATCCAATAACACATTAAAAAAAAAAAACCCACCCACCATGACCAAGTAGGCTTCTTCCCAGAGATGCGGGGATGGTTCAACATATGAAAATCTGTCAATGTGATCCACTGTATAAACAAACTGAAAGAAAAAAAACCCACATGATTATCTCATTAGATGCTGAAAAAGCCTTTGACAAAATCCAACACCCCTTCATGATAAAGGTCTTGGAGAGATCAAGGATATAAGGAACATACCTAAACATAATAAAAGCAATATACAGCAAGTTTACAACCAACATCAAATTAAATGGAGAGAAACTCAAAGTGATTCCACTAAAATCAGGAACAAGACAAGGCTGTCCACTCTCTTCATATCTATTCAGTAGAGTACTAAAAGATCTAACAAGAGCAATAAGACAACAAAAGGAGATCAAGGGGATACAAATTGGGAAGAAAGAAGTCAAACTTTCATTATTTGCAGTATACATAAGTGACCCCAAAATTCTACCTTCAGTAATGTGGCAGGATACAAGATTAAGTAAAAAAAAAAAAATCAGTAGCTCTCCTATATACAAATGATAAATGGTCTGATAAAGAAACCAGAGAAATAACACCCTTTAAAATAGCCACAAATAATATAAAATATCTTGGGGTAACTCTAACCAAACAAATGAAAGACCTGTATGACAAGAACCTTAAGTCTTTAAGGAAAGAAATTGAAGAAGATATCAGAAAAGGAAAGATCTCCCATGCTCATGGATAGGTAGGATTAACATAGTAAAAATGGCAATCTTACCAAAAACAACCTACAGATTCAATGCAAGCCTCATCAAAATATTAACACAATTCTTCACAGACCTCGAAAGAATAATACTCAACTTCATATAGGAAAACAAAAACCCAGGATATCTAAAACAATCCTGTACAATAAAGGAACTTCCAGAGGCATCACCACCCCTGACTTCAAGGTCTACTATAGAATTATAGTAATAAAAACAGCTTGGTATTGGCATAAATACAGACACATGGATCAATGGAATTGATTCAAAGACCCTGACATAAATCCACACAGCTATGAACATCTGATTTTGACAAAGAATCCAAAATTATACAATGGAAGAAAAGAAAGCATCTTCACCAAATGGTGCTGGTATAACTGGATATCGACATGTAGAAGGCTGCAAATAGATTCATATCTATCACCATGCACAAAACTCAAGTCCAAGTGAATCAAAGACCTCAACATAAATCCAGTTACACTTGTAACACAAATTTTGAAAGGCCTTCTGATAAAAAACCTAGAGCCAGATATTGGGGTGAATGCTGAAAGATCAGAGAAACAGAACAACCTCACCTCACCAACTCCTCAGCTGATCTTGTTTCCTCAGACTGAAAGCTTCTGAGTCCTCACCCAAATAGATTTCAGTTGAATTGCTGCTAAAAAGCTTCTAGTTCCTGGTCTTCACACCTTATATATCTTTCTGCTTCCTGCCAGCACTTCTGGGATTAAAGTTGTGTGTCTTTCCCTAGCAAAGGCATGAGATCTTAAGTGCTGGGATTAAAGGTGTGTGCCACCACACCTGTCTCTGTTCCCAGTGTGGCTTTGAACTCACAGAGATCCAGATGGATCTCTGCCTCCCAAGTGCTAGAATTAAAGGCATGTGTGCCACCACTGTCTGGCCTCTATGTCTAATCTAGTGGCTGTTCTGTTCTCTGATCCCCAAATAAGTTTTATTTGTTAGAGCACAAATAAAATATCACCACATACACTGAACCTGATAGAAGAGAAAGTGGAAAGTAGCCTTGAATGCATTGGCACAGGAGACTACTTCCTGAATATAGCATCAGCAGCATAGACACTGAGATCAACTATTAATAAATAGGACCTCCTGAAACTGAAAAGCTTCTGTAAGGCAAAGGACACAGTCAATAAGACAAAATGGCAACATACAGAATGGGAAAAGATCCTCACCAATCCCACATCTGACAGAGGGCTGATCTCCAAAATATATAAAGAACTCAAGAAACTAGACTTCAAAATACCAAATAATCCAATTAAAAAATGGGGTACAGATCTAAACAGAGAATTCTCAAAAGAAGAATCTCAAATGGCCAAAAGACATTTAAGGAATTGCTCAATATCCTCAGTTATCAGGGAAACGCAAATCAAAACGACTCTGAGATACCATCTTACACCTGTCAGAATGGTTAAGATTAAAGACACTAATGACAGCTTATGTTAGAGAGGATATGTAGAAAGTGGAGTTTACACTCCTCCACTGCTGGTAGGAGTGCAAACTTGTACGGCCACTTTGGAAATCAGTATAGTGGTGTCTCAGAAAATTGGGAATCAATCTACCTCAAGACCCAACAATACCACATTTGGGCATATACCTCAAGTATACTCAATCATACCACAAGGACACTTGCTCAACTATGTTCATAACAGTATTATTCATAATAGCCAGAACCTGGAAGCAATCTAGATGCCCCTCAACCAAATAATAGATAAGGAAAATGTGGTACATTTATACAATAGAGTATTACTCAGCTGTAAAAAACAATGACCTCATGAGATTTTTCACTCAAATGGATGGAACTAGAAAAAAAATCATTCTGAATGAGGTAACACAGACCCAGAAAAACAAACATGGTATGTACTCACTCATAAGTGGATATTAGGAGTAAAGTATAGGATAACCAACCTACAATCCACAGCCCCAGAGAGGCTAGATAACAATGAGGGCCCAAAGAGGGATGCATGAATTTCCCTAGGAAGGGAAATAGAAGAGATCTCCTGTGTAAACTGAGTGTGGGGGAGGGAGATAGAGGGATGGGATCTTGGGGGAGGGTTGGGTAGGCTTGGTTTGGGAGGTGGGCTGGAGAGAGAGAGAGAGAGAGAGAGAGAGAGAGAGAGAGTAATGAAAGAGATATCTTGATGGGGACCCATTTTGGGGTTAAAGAGAAACCTGGCACCAGGGAATCCCCCAGGAATCTACAAGGATGACCCCAGCTAAGACTTCTAGCAATAGTGGAGAGGGTGCCTGAACTGGCCATCTACTTTAATCAGATTGATGACTACACTAATTATCATCAGAGATACTCTATCCAGTAACTGATGGAAGTAGATACAGAGATCCACAGCCAAGCACTGGGCTGAGCTCCAGGAGTCTTGCTGAAGAAAGGATGAGGGACTGCATGAGCCAGCAGTGTCAAGGTCATGATGGGGAACCCACAGAGAGAGCTGACCTGAGTGTGTAGGAACTCATGGACTCAGGACCAATAGTTAGAGAGTCTCCAAGGGACTGACCTAGGCCCTCTGCATGTGCGTGACAGTTGTGCAGCTTGGTCTCTTTGTAAGTCTTCTAACAGTGAGGTCAGGACCTGTCCCTGGCACTTAGCTGGCATTTGGAAACCTGTTCCCATGCTGGATTACCATACCCAGTCTTGATACAAGGGGAGGAGCTCCATCCTGCCTCAAGTCCATGTGCCATGCTTTACTCAAGGCCATGGGAGGCCTGCCCCTGCTGAATGAAGATGGAGGAGGAGTGGAAGGGAAGCTGCCGGGGTGTGTGTGTGTGTGTGTGTATGTGTGACTTGGAGGAGAGGAGGGAGGGAAAGCTGGTCAGTATGTAAAATAAATGAAAAAATGTTATTTAAATAAAATAAAAAAATTAAAAGGCCCTCAAAGAAGAGACAGATAAAGAAATTTGATAATTATATTTTTTCAAAGAGCATTGCTTGTGCCAGGTATGGTGGCACACAATCAGCACTTAGAAGCAGAGGCAGGCACATCTCTGTGGCCAGCCCATTCTGCACAGTAAGTTCCAGGACAGTCAGGGCTGTGTAGAGAGTCCCTGTCTTGAAAACAAAACAAAACAAAAGTCAAAGAGCCTTACTTAATTATAGACTTATAATTAACATTATAACAAATCACTAGTTTTTTTTTTTATCCTAGATCCTCCTACCACTCAATAAAAGGTCAAATTCTTTGACCAAGTTCTTAAAAAAAAGTTCTTAAAAGGTGCAATTAGATCTTTCTATAACTGCTTGTCCTGTAGGATTGTGTGATATACCTGTAATATGCTTTATGTTATGACATGCAAAAAACTATTTCATTTTACTAGAGACACATGCTGGAGCATTGTCAGTCTTAATTTGTACAGGTGTCCCCATAATAGCCATAACTTCTGATAAATGTGCAATTACAAAATCAGCCTTTTCAGAACTCAACGCAATTGCCCATTGAAATCCTGAATATGTATCTATGGTATGGTGCACATACTTTAATTTTCCAAATTCTGTAAAATGAAACACATCTATTAGCCAAATTTTATTTCCTTAAGTACGCTTTAGGTTACTTCCTGTAAGTAATGATGTTTGTTTAGACAAAGAACAAGTAGGACATTTTCTTATAATTTCCTTGGCCTGTTGCCAAATAATAGAAAAATCTTTCTTCAAACCTTCGCTGTTAACATGGTATTCATTATGAAATTCTGTGGCTTCTACCACTTTTCCTACTAACTGATCAATGTCATCATTACCTAGTGCTAGAGGGCCTGGTAGACCCATATGGGATCTGGTATGTTGTTATACACAATGGATGATTTCTATTTCTGATTATGTCTTGTAATTGAATAAATAACACGATTAATTCTGAATCATTTGAAATAAGTTCAGCAGTTCCAATATGTAAAAGAAATCTTTCTGCATATGGAGAGTCAGTAACTATCTTAAGAGGTTCTGGAAAATCTAATAAAACCATGAAAATAACATATAATTATGATTTTTGAAGTGAATTATAGGCTTTGGGCCACTTTAGTTAGTTTTTCTGACTTATAACCTACCTTTCCTAATTTATTTGCATCAGTATAGAATGTAGGCCTCCCAAAATTGGAGTTACTTTTATCATGTGAGAGAGAATCTGATTAGTTCTTTTTATAAACTGAAGTCGCTGGCTTTTGGGATATTTGTTGCTAATCTTTCCCCAAAAAATTACTTCAAACTCTTTGCCAATGTTTATTTTCTGCTCATAATGAGGCATTTCAGCCTTAGTAAAAGGTATCACAATTTTAGCTGGGTCTATTCTTGGTAGTTGACAAAGTCTCAATTTTCCTTTCAGAATCAATTCAGAACTCGTTTTCTACATAGGTCTTTAATTTTTTACACTGTTTGTGTGGTATAAATATCCATTCTAAAATATCATCTTCTCTCTGGATAAGAATTCCTGTGAGAGAATGTGCAGAGGGTAAAATAACCAGACTACCATGAAGCTCTGGATTCAAGCTATCCACATGTGCATCCTGTAATTTCTTTTCTACTAGAGCCAATTCTCTCTCAACCTCAGCTGATAATTTTCTTGGACTATTTAAGTCCTTATCACCTTGTAAGGTTTGAAGTAAATTATTTAGTTCTTGAGTTGTTAATCCAATTAATATCTCCCAGCAATTTTGAAAATCATTAAGAATTCATATTTGATTTCTCCTGATTTGTACTTTCTGTGGTTGAATTTTCTGTAAACCTATCTTATATCCTAAATAATTAATAGAATTTCCTCTTTGTTTTTTTTTTCAGGAGCAATTTGTAATCCCCAACAAGGCAAAATTCTCTTTACTTCATCAAACATTTTTCCTAAGGTATCTGCATCTGAATCAGCCAATAAGATAGCATCCACATAATGATAAATTATAGATTGAGGACACTGTTTATGAATTATTTCTAATGGCTGTTGTACAAAATATTGACACAAAGTGTGACTGTTTAACATTCCCTGTGGCAAGACCCTCAAGGAGTATATTCTAACAGGTTGAGAATTATTATAAGTGGGCACCATGAGGACAAATTTTTCTCTATCCTATTCTTGTAAAGGTATAGTGAAAAAAGCAGTCTTTTAAATCAATCATTATAATAGACCACCCCTTAGGTGATAAAGAAGGCAAGGGAATTCCAGGCTGTATCACCTTTTTTACAGCTCTCAAATCTGTTAACATTCTCTTTTTTCCAGACTTTTAAAAAAAATGACAAATATAGGAGAATTCCAAGGACTGGTTGATTCTTCAATATGTTGAGCATTTAGCTGCTCTGTTCTAGTGCCTGTAATTTTTCTGATGTCAAAGGTCATTGTCCCACTCACACAGGTTTGTCAGTTAACCATTTTATAGGTAGGGATGTTGGTACCTTTGAAAGTTCAGCAGCTGCTGTGTTCTGCTTATGTACAACCTGAACGGTCAGTGACTGGTTTTGATAATACCTTTCAATATTTCTCTCAAAATCATTCTTTATCTTAAGGTTTGTTTCTGAGATTGAAGGAATGTTAATCTGTGTTTTCCATTGCTGCAATAAATCAGACCCCTGTAAATTCATTGTTATGTTAGCCACATATAGCTTTAATTTTTTCTATCTGTCCTTCTGGCCCTGCACACTTGACCCACCTTGTACTTTGTTTTTACCTGAGATAAAGTTCCAGTCCCTAGAAGCTGGGTATTTACCTCCTGAATAGGCCAATGTAGATGCCAAGATTTTGGTGAAATGATTGTTACATCTGTGCCCATGTCTATCAAACCTTCAATGCCGTTTATTCATATTTTTAGCTTTGGTCTTTGATCATTTATAGAAGTTTGCCAAAATACTTGTTTTATGGTCTCCCCTGAATTTTTCATTTTATCTACTGAAGCTGTTGTGTCTTTGATTACATTGAGAGAAGTATGGTTTTTAACATCAGGCCTTAAGTCTTTTAATTGCTCTATGGATGAGTTTCTCCAATGCTGACAGGGAATAATTGAACTGAGTTTGATATTGGGGCCTATGGGAGGCCTCCTAAGGCCTTTCCCAACGGCAAAGACTTACCTTACCTGTCCACTGTTGATCTGCATTTATTAGTTCAATGCTGGCCTTTGTCAAACCTTCTGCACACTCTAGAAGGCTGGGACCTTCTGTTTGGATTATCTCTAGGGAAAAAAAAACCATTGTTTTTAGGAACACCTTGCCTACAATCTCTTTTAAGATGACCTTGTCTATCACAATTAAAACATCTGACATTTTGATTCTTCTTAAAATTTTTAGTAATCATTTATCCTATCAAAGCAGCATCATAAGCATGAGTTCCAATATCAGCTGTATCTCTAATCCATCCCTCTATTGGTGCTGATCTTGCCTTTAAAGTCTTAATCCTTTTACATTCAGAATTAGTGTTTTCAAAACCCAAAGATTCAATTAATATTCATCTGACTTCTGGAATTGATCTTATTCTATTTACACTTGAAGTCAATCTTTGTGAAAAATCAGTGAAGGCTTTTTGGTCATGGTGTTTCATTGCAGCAATAGAAACGCTAAGACAAATATCAACCAATAGAATGTGACAGAAATGGTGATGTGTGTCATCCAAGACCAAGTTGAGTAGAACTGTGACACCCTCCTTGTTCTTTCTTTTAATTTTTCACCCAAGAGAAATCATTCTAATGTTGGATATAGAGATACATTTTGAGAGGCTATGGTCACAGAGTTAGCAAATTATCAACCTTAGAAAGCCTGGACAAGGCTGAATATTTATAAGGCTTGGTTGAGGATTACAAGATGTACCAGACACATGTTACTTGTTGTTAATAAATAGCCTTAGTTCCTCTCAAAATGTATTTCTCTATCCAAGAATAGTGCTGGTGCCAATTTCTTTTGGCAGTAGGAAGTTGTAACACGTGACTGTTGAGACTCATAACTGGTCAAAATGTTAAGAACAAGTGGCTGTTGAATACTGAGTTTATTTTTTAGCCAATTTTAGCTTCTTTTGCTAACATATGTTATATGATATATGACAAATTCCCCTTTTGGTACGTAAAATATTAATTTCCTGGGCATGATGATGCGCATTTGTAATTGCAGCACTATAGGGGCAGAGGCAAGTAGATCTCTATGAGTTCAAGGCCAGCACTAGCTACATAGTGAGACCTTGTCTCAAAAAACTTTTAGTGGGACCTACTAATTTTGAGGTAGCGAGGGCATAGAATCACAAAAACTAACTTATATATAGGTAATGTTTTCTTTTTTCCTTCCTTCCTTCCTTCCTTCCTTCCTTCCTTCCTTCCTTCCTTCCTTCCTTCCTTCCTTCCTTTCTTTTTTTTCAGACAGGGTTTCTCTGTGTAGCCCTGGCTGTCCTGAAACTTATTCTGCAGACCAGCATGGCCTTGAACTCAGAAATCTACCTGCCTCTGCCTCCTGAGTGCTGGGGTTAAAGGGGTGCACCACCACTGCCCAGATTTCATTTTTTCTTCTTTGGTTTAGCTAGTGGCTTTTCATAGCACGGTGGTTTGAATGAGAATGTCTTTCATGTCTTTCGTAGACTCATGTGTTTGAATGCTTGATCCTTAGCTAGTAGTACTGTTTGGGAAAGATGAAATGTGACCTTGTTGGAGTAGGTGTGGCCTTGTTGGAAGAAGTGTGTCCACCCCTTGTTGGAAGGGGTGGGATTTGAGGTTTCAAAAGCCTACACAGGCCCTGTATCCCTCCCCCTCCCTCTGCCTGCTTCAGGATGTAGCTCTGAGATACTTCTCCAGCACCATGACTGTCTGCCTGCCACCATGCTCAACACCCTGATGATAATGGAGTAATCCTCTAAGCAAGCCTCAACTAAATGTTTTCTTCTGTAAATTCCCTTGGTCTTCAAAGCAATAGAACAGTAACTAAGACACATGGCCATTAGCCTGGCAACTGGTGATGAGCACTGAAGGTAGTTCCTATTGGTGGAGAGCTTGTAGCCAGTACTGTTCTGAGCCAACAACAAGGAAGAGCTACATCTCTTCTCTTTTCCTCTCCAGTACCCTCTCCTCTCCACTCCCTTGCCCTTTCTCCTCTCCCTTTTTCTACTTCTTCCTCTCTTTTTCTCTCTCCTCTTTCTCTTCATCTTTCTTTCTATTCCTCTATCTTCCTTCTACCAATTTATCCATCTATCCATCAAATTTAAGCAAAGCATGTACAGGCTGAAAGAAGTCCAAAACCCCAACAATAGTACAAAGCATATGATGTCTTTCATTATTACACCCCAGGCAACTCGGAAGCAACATCTTCCCTTTGAGGTATTGCATGCATACATATTTTTAGCATAACACATACTTTCTTTTTTTCTAAATAAAGAACATTTGTTACTTGGGAGATTTAGGGCAAAAGGCCCAGTTCTGAGGGTTCTAATAAGCTAGTTGTAATCCCCTTCCAATATGCCAATCAAAGAAACAAGCAACGGTGAAGGGCAGAAAGGGGAGATCTTTACACTGTGGCTACAACTGGGAAGAACAGATGATGGCCTTTATGGAGCTGACAGAAACTTTTGAGATTTTATAGACAAAGGGAAACAAAGTAGAAGCTTGGAGAGTGACAGAGGAGGTGAGCTTGGTCAGGCAGCGGCCTGCTGTTTGCTGTCTCAGCCCTGATTCTTCAGCGGGTTCAGGAGAACTTGTCTTGTTCTCACAGGGTGATGACGATTGCTCAGGGTGCTGTCTTGATATCACAGCAGTCACCCTCATTCAGAGCATGATGTCATCCTGGGGCTGTTTACAAGACTTGCTGTAGCATAAGAGTAGTTTCAGTTTCTTGCCATAAAGATATTTATGAGTCAGTCCTGTCTTTCCTGGAATCCAAGTTCTTACCAGGAGAGAGTAACTCAGGAGGAAAGAAAGTTAAAGAGGCAAAAATAGAGTTAGTTAAGCCCATGGCTGGTTCCCTTTTCCACGTTTAGTATGATATAGACACTTTAAACTTGATGTTTTTCAGTTAATTCTTTTCTATATATTTATTACTTTAGTTATCTTGGTATGCTTTACCTTCACGTTTATTACAAATAATACCACAGAAGTATCTCTCATTTCATATATTATGAATATTAGTATGGAATTGCCAGATTAGAACATAGGTACATTAAAAACATTTAAATTTATTTTTATCACAAAATTTTATACAACAAATAATACATGTAACAAACATGTAAGCTTTAAAGCATAGTAATATCATAGTGGATACTTATGCTTTTCAGTTACTTTAAAAAGAGCTACTATCTTTTTTTCATTTTTTATTATTTTTTTTACTATAATATAAATTTCATCATTACTCCCTTTTATTTCCTCTTTCCAAACCCTTCCACATACCCCTTCTTGTTCTTTTCAGATTCACGGCCTCTTTTTCCATTAATTGTTATTACCAACCTATATATGTATGTGTATACATATGTATTCATAAATGTAGCCTTCTCAATCTGTATGTATGTTTGTAAGAATTTAGTATTTGATAACTAGTTGGTGTGTTCTTCACTGGGGAGGATTACTTGTCTCACTCTTAGCATTCCATAGCTGCTTGTAGGTCTTTGTATAAGGTTGAGGCTTGGTATCTTCTCTGTCTACTTTGGCATGTCTATTATCCTTTATAAGCTCATGTTTAGGTAGTCATGCTGATTAAATTTTATGGGTATAACTTCTGCCATTACTCAGAGACACAATTTTACAGCAAACTCCCCGATCCTCTGGCTCTTACAACCTTTCTGGCCCTTCTGCAATATTCCCTGAGCCTTAGGTGCAGGCGTTGTTTTGTAGATGTATCCATTGGAACAGGGCTCCACAACTCTGCAGGTTGATTGGTTATTGTTTTCTGTAATTGTCTCTGTCTATTGAAAAGAGAAGTTTCCTTGATAAGGGATGAGGGAAGCACTTATCTGTGGCTATTATAACAAATATTTAGAGTTTAGTCAGGGATTATTCTGATTTAGTGAAGTGGTGGTTGTAGGTTCAAGACCCATGATTTCATTAGCCTTGGGAAGTTGGCTAGAAGTTCCAGGCATGATTTTGCTCTTGTTGAATGGGTCTTAAGTCCAACTAGAGGGATGTTGACTACTGCCAACCTTTACTGTGGGAGGTCCCTGCAAGCTCTACTGATGGCAGAGAAACGAACTGCAAGAGCCAATAAGGAAATCCAGTTCAACATGACTTAGTTAGCCAGGCTGGTTGAAACTTCTGGAATCTGACTCCAAGCAGTTTATTTTTGACATATTTAAACACAGTACACCTTTGGGAAAAGGTTTCCTCATGACAATTATCACAATAAAGCCTAGGGCATGACTACATCAAAACTTCTTCACAAAGCACAAATCTTTTGCAAAGTACCTGTGATCTCTTCCACAAGAATGGGTTCTATTGACTAAGAAACAATGTTCAGAATAAGAGTTGTAGTGGTTTGAAAGAAAATGGCCCCCAAAGGGAGTGGCACTGTTAGGAGGTGTGGCTTTGCTGGATTAGGTATGGCTTAGGTGGAGGAAATTTGTCAATGTGGGGATGGGCTTTGAGGTCTCCTATGCTCAAGCTACAACCAGTGACATGGCTCACTTCCTGTTGCCTGTAGATCAAGATGTAGAACCCTCAGCTGTAGAGGGAATCTTAGAAGGTCTTATTAATAAAATCAAACCCAGGTAGGTATTGGGGTAAACACTGGAAGGTCAGAGAGACAGAACAAGCTACAGCTACCTCACTTCGCCGGATCCTCAGCTGGTCTTTTTTCCTCAGACTGGAGGCCTCTGAGTCCTCATCCAGAATGGGTCTCAGCTGAACTGCTGCTAGAAGTCTGAAAGCTTAACCAGGCCAAATGCTTAACCAGGCCAAATGCTTCTAGTTCCTGGTCCTCATGCCTTATATATCTTTCTGCCTTCTACCATCACTCCCTGAGATTAAAGGCTTACTCCCTGGGATTAAAGCCTGGCTCTTTCTAATGTGGCCTCGAACTCACAGAGATCCAGAGGGACTTCTGTGGCTAGAGTTTTCCTGCCTGGCCCACGGTCAGGATAAATCTCTTTCACCTGCCAGTCCCACAGCCGCTCAGACCCAACCAAGTAAACACACAGACTTATACTGCTTACAAACTGTATGGCCGTGGCAGGCTTCTTGCTAACTGTTCTTATATCTTATATTAATCCATTTCTATAAATCTATACCTTGCCACATGGCTTGTGGCTTACCGGCATCTTTACATGCTGTTTGTCCTGGCGGTGGCTGGCAGTCAGTCAGTGACTCCCTCTGCCTTCCTGTTCTTTTAATTCTCTCTGTTAGTCTCGCCTATACTTCCTGCCTAGCCACTGCCAATCAGTGTTTTATTAGCAACACATTTGCCATACAGAACATCCCACAGCAGACTTCTGTCTCTGGAATGCTAGGATTAAAGGTGTGAGTGCCACCATTTTCTAGCCTTTGTATCTAGTGGCTGTTCTGTCTCTGACCCCAGATAAGTTTATTAGGGTGCACAATATTTTGGGGAACACAATACCACCACACTCAGCTCCTTCTCTAACACCATGTCTGCCTGCATGCCAACATGTCCCACCATGACGATAATTGACTAAACCTCTGAAACTATAAGCCACCCCAATTTAGTGTTTTCCTTTGTAAGAGTTGCCGTGTCTCTTTACAGCAATAGAAACCCTAACTAAGACAGAACTTGATACCAGGGACTGTGTTATTTCTGTGGTAGGCCTGACCATGCTTTTGTTTGAAGTAATATGGACCTTGGGACTGTGGATTAGAAAAGCAGTTGAATACTTTAAGTGCTACTTAATGGGCCATACTAGTAAGAGCATGGAAGACAGTGGTACTGAGGGTGATTTGATGAACTGTGGGGGTCTGGCTCAAGAAGTTTCAGAGGAGAAGAATTTTAGTATGTTGCCTATAGATCATTCTTGTAATATTTTGGTGAAGAATGTGGATAGCTTTTACCCTTGTCTGAAGAGTCTGCCTGAGGCTAAGGTGAAGAGTTTTGGATTAATTCCATTGGCAGAGAAATCTCAGAACAGCCCTAATATCGACTCCATGGTGTGGTTATTAGTGTTAACTTTAGTGAAGATATATAATAAAAAGGAGCAAGCTGAGCAAGGGAAACATAAAATGTACAATTTGAGGTGAAAAGGAGCACCAGGAAGTGGAATGGAACTAAATCCTGTGTTCAAGGAGATAAACAGACTAAGAGATGGAATAAAGAGAGTGGTGACATCAGGGTAAGATCCCACTCAGCTAAGTTTCCAGCTTGTGAAAAAGAATTAAAGAAAAACTTAGAGATGGGTATGATGGTTCATGCTTTTAATCCCAGCCTTCAGAAGGCAGAGGCTGGTAGATCTCTGAGTTTGAGGCCAGCCTAGTCTATAGATCAAGGAAACCATTGAAAACAGAAAGCTGGTGAGGATGTAATTGAACAAGGGTACGTGTTCCAGCCCCAACAAGCAGCAGAACCTGGCAGGTTTGGCAACATGGTCTGGCTTTGTGTCAAAGAGAGACCAAGGAAAGCTACTGAGGCCAGGCATGTGTCAGGGGTGTCCCTTCATGGAGGTCTAGAGAGGCCATTGAGCGAAGCTGTGAAGGTGAAGCCTGGGTTGCCTTGGAGACCCCAAGATGTTGAAGATGCCAGAACTGTGAGATGCCTGCTGAGGAAAGCTGCTAACAGGGAGTGGAACCAGTCCAAGAGAGAGAAATGTGTTACAGTCAATAAAGCTGAAAGGAGTTGGCGATCTGAAGAGTGTTTTGACATCAGACGTGGAGATGCAGAATTTGGAGTTTTCCTAACTGGTGTTTGGTTTTGCCTTGGTTCAGTATTTCCTCACTATGCTCCTAATATGGTACTCTGCAACAGCAGAACACCCTCTTAATTGCTGAACCATGCCTCCCTACATTTATTTTTAATTTTTTTAGACAAGGTATCACTGTATAGCCTGACTAGCCTATACCTTACTATGTAAACCAGATGGCCTTGAACTCACAGAGATCCACTTGTCTCTCTTGTCTCTACTTCTGGAGTGATAGTATTAAAAGTGTACCACCATGACCAACTACTTTTTTCATGGGTTTTGTTTCTATATTTTTAAATGGTCAATGTAATAAAAATTATTTGCAAGACTAGGCCTGGGGAGGTAGTGGTAGAGTGCTTTCCTATTTGTAAGAATACATGGCCGGGCGGTGGTGGCACATGCCTTTAATTCCAGCACTTGGGAGGCAGAGGCAGGTGGATCTCTGTGAGTTCTAGGCCAGCCTGAACTACAGAGTGAGTTCCAGGAAAGGCTCCAAAGCTACACAGAAAAACCCTGTCTCGAAAAACCAAAAGAAAAAAAAAAAGAATACATGTAAGTGGAGAAAAATAGCAGAAAAGCTAGAAACTAACAACAAAATTCCTGAAGAGAACCCACCAAATTCTCTCTGTAGCTTTTTCTTTTTCTATTTTTCCAGGGAGGGGATTAGACCTATATTCTATACATGTTAGGCAAGAGTTCTATCACTCAATTACACACAGCCTCTGTGTGTCTTCTAGCTTGTACCCATATGTCTAAGAGGCAAAGAGAGTCAACAACATGTGCCAAGGCAGTGGAAATCTCTACTTTTTTATGTTTCATATATTTATATAGCTATGTGGTCTAAAATGTTATATTGTTAGCCTGTGATAATTTCACTTTAGAATAATTTTTTTAAATCATAACATTACCTATAACAAAATTAAGTATACATTATGTCTCTGAAGGAATAAACTGCTTTAAGAACACTAAGTTTGGTTAATGACAATAGCTTAACTCTGGCTAGGATAAGATGAGGAAATGTCAGTGTGACTTGGAGGCTCTTATTTTTTCTTTAGTATCTTCAAGTAACTCATAGCATTTAGATTCAGCTTTATTTCTGTTAGGTGAACACACCCTGAATTTCAGAATATTTCCTCTCTTTCTCTGTTCTTTGCATCATAGCTTTCCTTAGTTTGAGATCTATAAACACTTCTTCACACAGTCTTCTTGGTCCTGTGTTCCTATCTATGAAATGATGAGAAGGAAGTTCTGGAGCAGGAGGGGACAGGAAGAAAAAGAAAAGGGATCAGTGCTGTGGGATGTTCTGTATGGCAAATGTGTTGCTAATAAAACACTGATTGGCCAGTGGCTAGGCAGGAAGTATAGGCGGGACTAACAGAGAGAATTAAAAGAACAGGAAGGCAGAGGGAGTCACTGCCAGCCCCCGCCAGGACAAGTAGCATGTAAAGATGCCGGTAAGCCATGAGCCACGTGGCAAGGTATAGATTTATAGAAATGGATTAATTTAAGCTATAAGGACAGTTAGCAAGAATCCTGCCACGGCCATACAGTTTGTAAGCAATATAAGTCTGTGTGTTTACTTGGTTGGGTCTGAGCGGCTGTGGGACTGGCAGGTGAAAGAGATTTATCCTGACCGTGGGCCAGGCAGGAAAACTCTAGCTACAGATCAGAGTCCAGATTTATTGTTTATATTACTCCAAAAGGCACCGTTTCTCAGAATCTAAGTCCTCTCTGGTGGGAAACCCCTGAGTATCCCAGACTTGCCCTCACAGTCACTCCATGCTGGAAATCCCCAACTGCTGTGGATGTTTTCTCTGCTCTTTCCTTCCTTTGGAGGCAACAATAATATGGCTAGAAGCCAAGGACTAGAGTGGCAAAGATGTGCACTGGAATCCTGCTGACTAGCTAGTACTTGAACGACTTCAGTGAGCTGGTCTTGTTTATCCCTAAAGATACCAATACTTCACCACAATATGGAAATAGCAAATGAGACCATGTTTAATAGTCTTATTCTGAAATATATATTCTCACTAAACATTGCTTTTTGTTATTAGTTCACTAATTATTCACACACTATATATTTATTAAGCATCTTTCTGTGCCAGATAACAAGCTGGGCATACAAGTGAACTAAAACACAATCATGGTCTTCAAGTGCTCACTAGGAATCACAGACAAGCAGATGATCCTATTGCTAGAGAAATAGGTTCAGAAGACTTTAGGAGGAAGTATGGGAGGGTAATCCAGAACTGGAGAGAAGGAGTAGGAGCTCCTGGAGGCAATGTTGCCTGTGTTGTGACCTTAGACACTCATGGTGTTGTGGATAGTGTTGGAGGACAAGGCACACTCACTGGCTGGGGAAGCAGAGCTCCGTGTGCTCATGAAAATGGAGGAAATGTGTTGATGAAGCTGGACCTGCTGATTTGCAGTGACACAGATCTGCAAATCAGACAACAAAAACCATTCCTAACAAAAGTTATTACTTGGAATGGAAGCCTGGCAATGTACTCTCCTGGCAGCTCTGGTCAAAGGTCCTTGCTGCCTGTGACTGTGCAAATGCTGGCACCCAGTCACTGACAAGAAAGGACAAAGAATTAAAAGAGTGTGTAGTTGTAAGCAACATTTTACTATCTACTCTCTCTCTTGCTGGCCTAGAGAAACATGAAGATGTAAACACTTAGGCAGGAATGAAAATATTCTAAAGAGATATTCATGCTCTTCTCTTTAGTTATCGAAGTATTGAAACAATGGACCTTCCTAATACCCAAATTGGAAGTTCCTCAGAAATCTCATGCTGGGAGAAAGAAAAGACTGAATCCTGATGTCAGCCAGATGATGGAGAGGAGAACTTGTCTTCTGGAAAGAGATTTCCCATAGTTCTGACAACTTGTCAGGCTACCATGTAGGATAGAGGAGAGCCTAGATGATGATGATGGGAAGGACCACACCTTGGCTAAGACTCCTTGTTATGAATTCACCTATCTTGTTAAACACCTACACCTCATATTAGGGACTTGAGGATGGACTTGGACAATCTCTGGACCTCTTTGTCCCTTATTCAAAGTGGTCACATTAAAAAGATAATGTGGCCACTTTGATTAAATCTCCTTTCTCTGCTTTCACTATTACGTGTTTGTTTAATTGGCATTTGGAGGATGAGTGGCCAAGCCCAGGGCTGCAAGGCCCAGGCTCTGGCCCAAACAATTCTGAATAAATATATAAGAAGGTAGTGACTGCAGATAGGAATTAAAAAGTGAAGGAACTTGCTGCAGACCAAGCTCGGCAGCTTGTCCTTTCTCTTCTGCCAGGCCCTCCCCGCTGCCTCACTCTAAGGCTGTTTCCCATTCACCTTCAATCTGAGATGATGTTTTCTGCTGGAGACTGATGATACTTCAGAATTCCAAGATCCTATTGGGCAATGGTGGCAGCCAAAGGTCAGAAACTGGGACTTTAATCCTTGAGAACAATTGTGAGCATGAGGGAGATCTGAAAGAACAGTAGAGCCAGTGGCATTCTGTATATTCTACCATGGATTCTTCCCTTCACGTTAATCCTACGTGTTTAAAGAGTATATTACTCCACCAAATACAGTAATAATCTTTTCAGTTTAACTGATGACTATCTAATAAGAGCTTCAATATAATTTTCATGAGGATTTTGAAATATTTGAGTAAGCTTTTGAATTTCCTTACTGTACACAGGTACCCTGTAAATCCAAGTTCTTTAGAATGGAATCTTCAAGAATAAAATGAAATTGTTTAAGATCTTTCAGTAGGAGAAGAGGGAATGGTCCCACCCCTAACTACGAAGCTATCTACAATTGATACTGCCCTGCAAAGGGAAAAATCAGTTTTCTCCAATGGAGTCTCATTAACTTTACTTTAGGGTAGGCCCCATGCTCAGGGGTAGTTGGTCCACACAAAACTAACTCATTGTGGACTTTTTGTTTCATTTTGCTTTATTTTGGCATTTTGTGTCTCATTAGTCTTTTGCTTATTTGTTTTGATTTTCATTTTTGTGAGTTTTTTTGTGAGTGTATGTTTTTTTCTAGAGACGCAGATAGAGAAAGAACATGAAGTTGGGTGGGCAGGGAGGTGAGGAGGAGGATTTGGGAGGAACTGAGGGAGGGTTTCCCTCATGATCAAAAAAGAAAAAAAAAGGAGAAATTTCAGTGGGTGAAGGTACATAGTCACATAGAAAACAAGGGAATGACTTGGAAATTTTACAGGATTCTTTGAAAAATCTGAATCACCTTTAATAAACAATTTTGAAAATTAGTTCCATGGAATGTCCTGAGAAGCCAGTGACAAACTTGGAATATTAGGAGTATCAGAGTGATTGGGTAAGTTTTCTGTGGACACACAATTCAGTCACATTCTTGGTCTCATTCACCCAAATATCGAGTGAGGGAATGAGTAGCATCTTTGTGTGTTTCTGAGCTCAAGTGGGAGGGAGGTATCCAAGAACCACAGTGGGGAAATCCAGGAACTGTGGTGTGCATATGGAGAAAGGTGGGAGACAGAATTTAACAGTTGTTTTGGATTGTTCTCAAGTAGTATGTTTGATTTGCAGGTCCTGGGTCAGGGTTGGAAATGTATTAGAGGTTCAAGAACCAGGAATCCAAAGTGTGTGTGTGTGCTTAAAAAAATTTTATAAGTAAGGTTTTTTGAACTGGGAAGACATTAGAACGGCCTACAGTTACCTAATTTTATAGACCTATGTTAAAAGATGGAAGCATATTTCCATAATATAATGTATGTAGCAAGTGGTACCCTGGGGCACCAAGTCATGACTCTGCAGTCCAGGCTCATTTTCTCTTGTATCTCATGCAGGTGGATTTCATACATTCTTCCCAATTAGTGGGAAAAGGCTCCTGACAACCTGGTCAGTCATCACCAATCCCACCTGTCCTCTCTGGGTATCCTTCAGTGAGAGAGGGCTACCAAGAATCATGGTTATCAAGCCAGTGAAGGCCAAGGTTAGTGGCTGAGCAGTAATAAGGCAGGGTTGGGAGCCCTTATCACAGAAGGGCTATTCAGTGTTCAGAACTAGGCATACAGATGGACAGGCTAAAGGGAGAAGTCCGTGTACAAAGAGTGAAAGCAAAAGTGAAAGGAAATTCTGGAGAACAAAGGTCGTTGCTAAACTGGACAACACAGCGGTCTTGGGGATTTCCAGTCCAGCTACTCACATATAAGCAGACGTGAGGACTCTTTTCCCACTCAGCCTCTGATTGCAGACATGGCTTCCTGCATCTGTGTAAGTTGGGGCCTGATAAAATAATGGGAAGGAAAAGTATTTCCATGCATTGGGAATACAGTTCCACAATTCATGAGGGGACAGTGTCTGGAAGGTGAGGGGGTTGGGTGGGCTCCATTTAGGAGACAAGGCAGACATTGATAACTGCACAACAGGAGGAGGTACTCTGGAGAGAGCTTGGTCATTTGGCTTATTAAACTTTTAAGATATTTTAATTATGTATTATTGTATGTGTGCATGTATATGCAGGGTCATGGTCTGACGATAATCTGCCAGAGTCAGTTCTGCCCCTCCACCACCTATGTCATAGGGATCAAACTCAGGTGGTGAGGCTTGGTGGCAAGAGCTATTACCAGATAAGCATTTTGCCAGCCAAACTTGGGAGAAATGGTAGGTCATTGTGCTTCAACAAGGCTGGCAAGACATGAAATTAGGGAAATAATTTTCAGAGTTCTCAACCTTAAGCTTCTCTCTTCAAAGGAAAATTTCACAAATCTCATTTAAGATATCAGTGATCTAACACATTACCTTAAACATGAATATGTCCTCATGAAGATAACCTGCAGTCAGGGCAGTGCCCAACACAGGATGAAATCTCCACTGAAGGAGCATCTGAAACATCTAGGTTGGGAAGATGTTTTTGAATGGTGTATGAGGAGGTTTTCATAGAGTTTGCAGACCTGATTCTTTCCCATCTTCCAGAATTCTGCAGTAAATGAAATTAAACTTAGATATAGTTCCTATCTTATGTGATTGGGATCCTAATCTAA
>CABHPQ010101977.1:5851-16962 GCA_902168405.1 Peromyscus aztecus
GAAGAGGATATAAAAAATCTATACAATAACATATGAGATTGAAATATAAAAGTCTCATGACAAGAACGATACTATAAGAGCCCAAGAGTAGATAGACTATTAGATTTCTTTTCGAAAATTTTATTACATCAATGTTTTGTGTGTATATGTATTCATGTCTGTAGGTGAATATGTCATACCATGAATGTGAAGGTCATGGGACAATCTGTAGGAGCTGTTCCTCTTCTTCTACAAGTGAGTCTCATGTTGTCAAGATGCATGATAAGAAGACTCATACTACACTGAAAAAAAAGATAAAATAATCAAAATGTTTCTACACCAGAAATACAAACGTAGTTCAACACACATAAAACAATATAATAGAACAAATAAACAGAATAAAGGGCAAAAATTACATGAACATTTCAATATATGAAAAAGGAATCATTTGACAAAGCTTTAGACTATTTTTAATACAAGAGCACAATAGCAATTAGATTTAGTAGATACATTTACTATCAGAGGTTTTAAGGTTATAATAGTCAGCAGTTTTCTTTAAAGGAAAATCAGTGATAGAATAACACACATTTCTATTTGTGTGTGTGTGTGTGTGTGTGTGTGATTTATTAGAGTGACTCACAGACAGTAGTTCAGTTCAGCTAGTCCAAAATGGCTCTTTATGGTCAGGATATCCAAAAATCCAGTATTGGCTCAGTCCATAAGGATGGATACCTCAGATAGTCTTCAGTATATGTTGGAATTTCAAAGCTATGAGTGAAGGTGAGCAGGCAAATAGCAAAGGCTTCTTTCTTCCGTGTACTTTATATAGGGTGCCATAAGAAGATGTGGCCTAGATTTATGGTGAGTCTTCTGAACTCAAATGAGTAAATTAAGCAAAAATCCATCATAGGTGTGTCCAGTGGTTTGAGATTTTAGTTAATTTCATATGTAATCAATATAATATCTCAGAATAGCCATCACAAATGTAGAAGCCTGGGTCATGATGGCACTAAGAAGCTATGCTTGGCCACCCATCTTCAAGATACCAGTTGAAGAGATAAGTAATGAAAATCAGACAAAGGAAATATATTTACTATTGTCACGTTGGGAAGAGAAACAAATGAATAGGTCTGGTTATCTTCAAGTCCATCTGACAGTTTGCACACAAGGTTTATGTTTAAACAGGAAGCATGAGATTTCTGTATAACTAAGCAGCTCTAGTCAAAGTGTTGTCCTGCCCATCACTGACATATTTTCTCAGCTCCTCTTCTGTAGCAAAAGTTGGCACAGGTGTGTGAAATTTCTTAGTGGGAAGCAGTTTACTCCTCCAGTTGGCACTAAGGCTTCAGTCTTATTGTAACTTGAATATAAAATATACTCAATAGGCTCATATATTTAAACACTTGGTCTCCATCTGGTGACAATGTTCAGAAAGGTTATAGGACCATTAGAAATGGTTATTAACAACTATTCACTATTTACATGTAGATCTACAATGAAAAATAGCAACACATGCAATGGAATGAAAACTTTTAAAAATATGTGCAGCTTGGAAGAGAAAGGATAATTAAGAAAAATAATGTTGCAGCCAAGACAGGAACTTAAAAAACTATAATTGTTAAACATATTAGTGCCTTTAAAGAGAAGCCTTCTTGTATGTAAGATGCCTTGAGGGCAAGTCCGAAACTGTCAAGGATCCCACTTGTGAAAAGTGATTCACACTCATCTAAAGCAATTACCTATGAATTATTTGTTTTTAATTTTATTTTTTTATTTCCAGCTTCAATATACAGAAGCTTCTGAAACCATAGTCCAAGGAGATCAGAAACTATACTGAACTGAAAGAAGAACTTAACAATATCTCCTATGTGATACTGGTTTACAAAGCATAAACTATGCAAAACTGATGAGCTCATAGATTGGTGAGCTCAGTTTCAGTTTCAGAAAGCCACTATGATTAGACCAAGAAATATATGGCAGGATTGGAGTCCCTGTGAGGAGGCCTTGAAAGGCCATTACTTAAATCTGTAAAAGTGAAGTGTGAGTTGCAATGGAGATCCCAAGATATTATGGATTAAAGAGAAGTATGACATCTGCCAAGTAAGGTTGAATACAAAGAGTAGAATAAGCACAAAAGAGAGGGAGAAGTGTATGTTAATCTTAAGGGGTGGAACCACCTAAACTCTTTGAAACTGAAGTCTCAGAGGAAGACATAGACGAACAGTACTTGAGGTTTGTATTGCTGAATTTTGAGTTTATGTTGGTACAATTATTCTTTATTCTCCCCAAATTCTTCACCTTTTGAAAGAAAAAGTATATTTCATGCCATTTTCTATTGGAAATAAATGTTTTTTTCAGGGAGACTCAATTAAAATATTACCTTGACTCTCAGGAGAAACATAGTACATTTCACTGTTTTCTAGGGACTGTTAAAGAGTGAAGATGCAATATAATCAGGCTACTTCCACTACCACCACCCTTCCCTCACCTATGACCAAGTCTTCTCCAACATGTTGGGATCTACCCCACTGGAACCATAAGCCAAAATAATAGCTTTCTGCTTTATTTTTTCTTCTCGAGGTATTTTTTTCACAGAAATTGCAAAGAAACTAGTACAAGCTTTTATCTCCCCACAGAATGAAATTCCTGGAAACTCCAATTCTTTATGTTAAATTGTTTCAGCAGTTTGATCAAAAAAAAGGAAGTATGGAAATATCTTCCATTATCCTTGCTCTTGTCAGTACAGTTATAGTAGATCAACACAATAAAATTTGTGTGCAAAAAAATTATTAACTAGCCTCATAGCTATTGAGAAAAGCCACAAAGTATTTCCTCTAAAATCAGAAATGACACAGGGATATCTATTCTGTCAGCTCTTCATTAAGATAATGCTTAAACCAATGAGGCAAGGGGAAGAAATTAAACTGATAAAAATAGAAAAGATAGGAGTTAAGTAATCTATTTTGCCAACAGATTATGACCCTATAATTAAAATTACCTAAACACACTGGGCAACTTGTTCATCAGATAAATGCTTTAAGTAACATAACAAGGACACAAAATGAACATAGAGAAATCAGTATTTTTCCATGCTGAATAAGAAATTAGGAAAACAATTCAATCACAGTAGGTTCAAGATACTATCTATAAATAAACCTAACTAAAGAAATCCGATCTGGCCCGGAGCTCCCATCCAGACCAGAGGTGAGTGCCTGGGGTCATACCCAGGGAGGCCTGCCCCTACGTCCCATCCCTGGGCACCATCCATTCTGGGGAAGACCTGCCCAACTTAGCCCCAGGTTCTGGTCATCAGGCAGGCCCCAGCGGGAAGCTTCCCCTTCTCCTAGACCCCCAGGCAGACCCTGCAATCTACACGCCATGCCGCCACACCCATTAGCCTGTGATCCCTGCCACTTCCTGAGTCTCGGAGACTAGCCCCCAGCTCCCATCCAGCCCAAAGCTCCCATCTAGAACAGAGGTGAGAGCCTGAGGTCATACCCAGGGAAGCGTGCCCCTAGATCCCATCCCTGGGCACCAGCCTTTCCTGGGAAGACCAGTCCAACTTGGCCCTAGTTTCTGGCCATCAGGTAGGGCCCCAGCGGGAAGGGGAAGGTTCCCCTTCTCCAAGACCCACCCAGCAGACCCTGCAGTCTACACGTCCTGCCCCCACACCCATCCACCAGAGACCCCCCCCCACTTCCTGAGAATTGTAGACCAGCCCCCAGCTCCCATCTGGACCAGAGGTGAGTGCCTGAGGTCATACCCAGGGAGGCCTGCCCCTAGGTCCCATCCCTGGGAACCATCCATTCTGGGAAGACCTGCCCAGCTTAGCCCCAGGTTCTGGCCATTGGGCAGGCCCCAGCTGGAAGGTTCCCCTTCTCCTAGACTGCCCTACAATCTACATGCCCTGCCCCATACCCACCCGCCCAAGACCCCTGCCATTTTCTGAGCCTTAGAGACCAGCCCCCAGCTCCCATCCGGCCTGGAGCGCCCATCGGGCAAAAGGCTTCCTGAAACACAGAATCTGTAAGCTTTGTCTAGACCAAGAGCACTGATAAGACCAAGAAAGAATCCACGAGGAGATGGGCAGACTACAAGGCAGAAGAACATACAACAAAATAAAAAGCAATACAGCATCTCCAGAACCCAGCCCTCCTCCAACAGCAAGACCTGAACATCACAAAATGGAAGAAGCAGAAGAAAGCAACCTTAAGAATAACATCATGAAGATTCTAGAGACTTTTAAAGAACAAATCAAAAATGAAATTGAGGAAAAGAAAAACAAAAAAAAATGGGATGAACGTAATAAAAAAATAGAGGAAAAGACAAATAAAGCAGAAGAAAACAATAAATCCCTGAAAGAAAACCATGAAAAAGCAATGAAAGAGATGAGGGAAACTGTCCAAGACCTGAAAAGGGAAATAGAAAAAATGAAGAAGACACAAACAGAGGGAATGCTGGAAATAGGAAATCTGAGTAAATGAACAGGAACTACAGATGCAAGTATAACCAACAGAATGCAAGAGATGGAAGAGCAGATCTCTGTCACTGAAGATACGGTAGAAGAAATAGATTCATCAGTCAAAGAAAACACTACTCAAATTCAAAGATAGACATTACCTAAAAATAAAAGGCTAGGAAAAGACATCCAATCAAATGGTCTTAAGAAGCAAGCAGGTGTAGCCATCCTAATATCCAGCAAAATAGACTTCAAACTAAAATCAATCAAAAGAGATCAAGAAGGGCATTACATACTCATCACAGGAAAGATCTACCAAGATGAAGTTTCAATTCTGAACATTTATGCCCCAAACACAAGGGCACCCACATATGTAAAAGAAATATTATTAAAGCTTAAATCACATATTAAGCCCCACACATTAATAGTGGGAGACTTCAACACCCCACATTCACGACTGGACAGATCTTCCAAATCGAAACTTAACAGAGAAATAAAGGACTTAACTGATGTCATGACTCAAATGGACTTAATCGATACCTACAGAACATTCCATCCTAACAAAAAAGAATATACCTTCTTCTCAGCACCCATGGAACCTTCTCTAAAATCAACCAATTACTTGGCCACAAGGCAAATCTCAACAGATACAAAACAATTGGAATAACCTCCTGCATTCTATGAGACCACCATGGCTTAAAGTTCGATTTCAACAACAACAAAAACTAGAGAAAGCCTACAATCTCATGGAAACTGAATAATGCCCAATTGAATCACCAATCGGTTAAGGAAGAAATAAAGAAAGAAATTAAAGACTTCCTAGAGATCAACGAAAATGAAGACACCACATACCCAAACTTATGGGACATTATGAAAGCAGCACTAAGAGGAAAGTTCATAGCACTAAATGCCCACATAAAGAAATTGGTGAAATCTCACACTAGTGACTTAACTGCACACCTGAAAGCTCTAGAACAAGAAGAAGCAAAGTTACCCAGGAAGAATAGACACCAGGAAATTATCAAAGGGAGAGCTGAAATCAATAAAATAGAAACAAAGAGAACAATACAAAAAAATCAATGAAACAAAGAGTTGGTTCTTTCAGAAAATCAACAAGATAGACAAGCCCTTATCCAAACTAACAAAAGACAGAGAGAGAGCATCCAAATTAACAAAATCAGAAATGAAAAGGGGGAGATAACAACGCAGAATGAGGAAATCCAGAGAATCATCAGTTCATACTTCCAAAACCTCTACTCCACAAAACTGGAAAATCTAAAAGAAATGGATAATTTTCTGGATAGGTACCACATACCTAAGTTAAATCAAGACCAGATAAACTATTTAAATAGTCCAATAACCCCTGAGGAAATAGAATCAATCTTAAAAAATGTCCCAACCAAAAAAAAAAAAAAGCCCAGGACCAGATGGTTTCAGCGCAGAATTCTATCAGATCTTCAAAGAAGAGTTAATACAATACACTTTAAATTGTTCCACACAATAGAAACACAAGGAACATTATCAAACTCTTTCTATGAGGCTACAATTGCCCTGATTCCTAAACCAAGCAAGGATGCAACAAAGAAAGAGAACTACAGACTGATCACCCTCATGAACACTGATGCAGACATACTCAATAAAATACTGGCAAACAGATTCCAAGAACACAACAAAACAATTATCCACCATGATCAAGTAGACTTCATCCCAGGGATGCGAGGGTGGTTCAACATACGAAAGTCTATCAATGTAATACACCATATAAAAAACTCAAAGAAAAACCACATGATCATCTCACTAGATGCTGAAAAGGCTTTTAACAAAATTCAACAGCCCTTCATGATAAAGGTCTTGGAGCGATCAGGATTACAGGGAACATACCTAAACATAATAAAGGCAATTACAGCAAGCCAACAGCCAACATCAAATTAAATGGAGAGAAACTCAAAGCAATTCCACTAAAATCAGGAACGAGGCAAGGCTGTCCACTCTCCCCATACTTATTCAATATAGTACTTGAAGTTCTAGCCAGAGCAATAAGACAACATAAGGAGATTAAGGGGATACAAATTGGAAAAGAAGGAGTCAAGCTTTCCCTATTTTCAGATAACGTGATAGTATATATGAGGGACCCCAAAAATTCAACCAAGGAACTGATACAGCTTATAAACACCTTCAGCAACATAGCAGGAAACAAGGTCAATTCAAAAAAATCAGTAGCCCTCCTCTATACAATTGACAAACAGGCTAAGAAGGAAATCAGAGATACATCACCCTTTACAATAGCCACAAATGATATAAAATACCTTGGGGTAACACTAACTAAGCAAGTGAAGGACCTATATGACAAGAACATTAAGTCCCTGAAAAAAGAAATTGAAGAAGATGTCAGAAAATGGAAAGATTTCCCATGCTCATGGATAGGCAGGATTAATTTAGTAAAAATGGCAATCTTACCTAAAGCAATTTATAGATTCAATGCAATCCCCATCAAAATACCAACACAATTCTTCACCGACCTGGAAAGAACAATACTCAACTTCATTTGGAAAAACAAAAAACCCAGGATAGCTAAAAGAATCCTGTACAATAATGCAACCTCTGGAAGCATCACAATCTCTGACTTCAAGCTCTACTATAGAGCTACAGTAATAAAAACAGCTTGGTAGTGGCATAAAACTGACATGTGGACCAATGGAATCGAATTGAAAACCCTGACATTAATCCAAACACCTATGAACTTATGATTTTTGACAAAGAAGCCAAAACTGTACAATAGAAAAAAGAAAACATCTTCAACAAATGATGCTGGCATAACTGGATGTCAACAAGCAGAATATTGCAAATAAATCCATATCTGTCACCATGCACAAAACTCAAGTCCAAGTGGATCAAAACCCTCAACATAAATCCAGTTACACTGAACTTGATAGAAGAGAAAGTAGGAAGTAGTCTTGAACGCATTGGCACAGGAGAACTCTTCCTAAATATAACACCAGTAGCACAGACATTGAGAGCAACAATTAATACATGGGACCTCCTGAAACAGAGAAGCTTTTGTAGAGCAAAGGACACAGACAATAAGACAAAACGACAGCCTTCAGAATGGGAAAAAAATCTTCACCAGCCCACATCTGACAGAGGGCTGATATCCAAAATATATAAAGAACTCAAGAAGCTGGACTTCAAAAGACTTAACAATCCAAACAAAAAATAGGCTACAGAGCTTAACAGAGAGTTCTCAACAGAAGACTCTCAAATGGCTGAAACACATGTAAGGAATTGCTCAACATCCTTAGTCATCAGGGAAATACAAATCAAAATGACTCTGAGATACCATCTTACACCTGTCAGAATGGCTAAGATAAAAAACCCTGAAGACAGCTTGTGTTGGAGAGGATGTGGAGCAAGGGAAACACTCCTCCACTGTTGGTGGGAATACAAACTTGTACAGCCACTCTGGAAAACAGTACAGCAGTTTCTCAGAAAACTGGGAATAAGTCTTCCTCAAGACCCAGCTATACCACTCTTGGGCATATACCCAAGGAATGCTCAATTGTACCACAAGGACAAATGCTCAACTATTTTCATATCAGCATTATTCATAATAGCCAGAAACTAGAAGCAACCTAGATGCCCCTCAGGTGAAGAATGGATAAAAAAAATGTGGCACATATACACAATGGAGTAATACTCAGCAGTAAAAAACAATGATATCATGAAATTTGCAGGCAAATGGATCGAAATAGAAAATATCATCCTGAATGAGGTTACTCAGACTTAGAAGGACAAACATGGTATATACTCACTCATAAGTAGATACTAGATGTAGGGCAAGGGATGGCCAGACTGCAATCCAGGGCTCTGGAGAGGCTAGCTGACAGAGAGGCACCCTGGGAGGGACACAGGGATTGCCCAGCAAAGTAGAAGTTGATGGGATCTGCATGATTGGGCTGAGGGTGGGGTGGTGGCAGAGGGCAAGTAAAGGGTCGTGAGAACATAGGGAAATGGGTGGGTTGAGCTGGAGCTGGGATGGAGTGGGAGAGCAGGGAAGGAGATACTGTGATAGATGAAGACATCATGGGAGTGGGAAGAGGCTGGGTGCTGGGGAAGCTCTCAGGAATCCACAGGGATGACACCACCTTGGACTGCTGGCAGTGATCGAGGGGGTGCCTGGACTGGTCTACTCTGGTCGCCAGTCTAGTGAATACCCTAACTGTCATCATAGAAACTTTATCCAGTGACTGATGGAGACAAATGAAGGGATCGACAGCTGGGCACCAGGCTAAGCTCCTGGAATCCAGTCAATGGGAGAGAGGAGGGATTCTGCAGGCTGGGGACATCAAGATCATGATGGGAAAACATGCAGAGATGACCAGCCACACTGGTGGAGACCCATGAACTGTGGAGGAGTGGCTGTGGAGTCCCCATGGGACTGGACTAGGCCCTTTTGATATGGGAGACAGTTGCTTAGCCCAAATTGTTTTGCAGACACCCAGGCGTGGATTGGGATCCATCCCTGGTGCATGGGCAGGCTTTTGGGAGCCAGGTGCCTGTGGTGTGGCACCTTGCTCAGCCCTGGTGCGGCAGGAAGGGGCTTGGACCTGCCTAGGCTGGGTGTGCAGGGCTCTGCTGACTCCCCATGGCAGAGCTTGTTTTGGAGGATGTGGGGATGGGGGTTGGCTTGGGAGGGAAGGCTGGGGGGTGGGAAGAGAAAGGAGGTGGGATCTGTGGGTGCTGTGTAGGGTGAGTAGAAAATTTCTTAGTAAAAAAATGAAAACAATAAAATAGAGAGCACATGAATTTAGGAGGGAATAGTCATGGAGAGATAGGAGGAAAATGGGAGGGAAGGGAATGGTGTTGAGTGTGATCATTTGTTTTTGTAAAATATTAAGATTAAATAAAAACTAAAAAGAATAAAATGAGTATCTTTGGGTTTCTATTGCTGTGAAGAGACATCATTGTAACACAAATTGCTAAACAGTCAATAAAAAAATCTCAGAGGCAGGTATTGGGATAACTTCTAAAAGATCAGAGAAATAAAACAAGCCACCGCCATGCTCACCTTGCCAACTCCTCAGCAGATCCTGTTTCCATGAATCCTAAGACTGAAAGCTTCTGAGGCCTCACCCCTGAGAGTCTTAGTTGGACTGCTGCTAAAAAGCCTAAAAGCTTAAAAGCCTCTAGTTTTTGGTCCTCACACCTATATACATTTCTGCTTCTTGCCATCACTTCCTGGGATTAAAGGTGTGTGTCTTTCCCGAGCAAGACATAAGATCTCAAGTCCTCCTGAGATTAAAGGTGTATAGCACCATGTCTGGCTCTGTTTCCAGTGTGGTCTTGAACTCACAGAGATCCAGATGGACCTCTGGATTGCCACCTCTGTCCTCAATGTCTAACTTAGTGGCTGTTCTGTTCTCTGATCCCAGATAAGTTTTATTAGGGTACACAATATATTGGAGGACATAATATATCACCACACGTCATGACCATAGAAACTCTTATAAAGGAAAACATTTAATTGGGTTGCTTACAGTTCAGAGGTTTAATCCATTATCATCACGGTGGGATGAAACGCACCCTGCAGGCAAACATGGTGCTGGAGAAGTAGCTGAGAGTCCTACACCTTGATTTGCAGGGAACAGAAAGTGGTCTAAGACACTAGACATGACTTGAGCCCATGTGAGACCTCAAAGCCTGCCTCCATAGTGACACATTTCCTCCAACAGTTCATATCATCTCCAAGAAATCTACACCCCAGTCGTGCCATTCTCTATGAGCTTATGGGGGCCAATTACATTCAAACTATCACAATCAGAAAAATCATATTTTTGAAAGTTAGTGGCACCAAATGATCAGCCCTGAAACCATGCATAGAAGTAATATTATACAGACAAGTAGGTTATATTTAGGAATATACATGTATAAATATATACATATATGCATTTAACGACAGTTAATGAAAAATAGGCCATGAACATGAAAGAGAGTAATGAAGGATATTTGGGAATGTTTGGAGGAAGGAAATGGATGAGAGAAATGTTGTCATTATATGACAATCTCAACAAAAAGAGAGAGAGAAGACTGAAGCAGATAGGTGAGGGGTGAGAAAACTCCAAAGATGCAAAGAAAGAACCCCCAAAAGACTCAGTCAAAAGTGGACAGAATGTAGGTTAAGATCTTTGGTTATATTCCAGAAAAGAACTCTGTGTAAGATGAAATGACTGGAACTCCAGCTGTTTTGATACTATGGAATGAGATCATTGCAGAAAACAAGGATGAATCAGTTTTGTAATACTTCAGTTCTAATATTGTCATAGACTTAATAAAGCAATAATTAAATTTTAAAACCAAATAAAATAATGAGCACTTTTATAATTGTTGATAATGTTCCATGTAGGCACTGTGTGTGTATGGAGGAAAATATAATGCTCATTCAGTAGTAGAAAATTGTAGGAAATATTTCAAAATTAAAAATCAGAAATGGAGTCAGTGGATAAAGTCACTTGTTTTATGAGCCTGGCAACATGATTTTGAATCATTGAACCTATATAAAGGTGGAAAAAGAGAACAGACTCCACAATGTTGTCCTCCTGTCTTCACACATGTACTATTATGGCATGTTTACACACACACACACACACACACACACACACACACACACACACACACA
>CABHPQ010101977.1:16972-29305 GCA_902168405.1 Peromyscus aztecus
ACACACACACACACACACACACACACACACACACACACACACACACATACACACAGAGACACACACACACATACATTTTAAAACATGGAAATAAAAACTTAGAATTTAGGCTGTAAGGATAGCTCTGTTGATAACGTGCTTACCGTACAAACATGAGGACTAGAGCATTATCTCCTAAACCTCAGTACAAAAGTGTTTATGATGGAATGCTGTTGTAATTTTAGAACAGAGTGTGCATAGACTAGTAGATCTCTGAAGTTTTTTATTCCCAGGATATTGAAAAATGCTGTCTGGAAAAGAATGATACCTGAAACTTCCTAAGGTATTCACATGTATGTAAGGATTCTGAAACTTTGACATGATGATTGGAAAACAATCACAGATACAAAGGAAATAAATACATAAAATATATCTTAAAAATTAGTACTACTATATTTTAAACTTGTATGAAACACATTTTCCAGGTAAATTTGAATCACAAAATTAAAATAAGTAGAGTGAGCAGCAATGTAAATACTTAAGAAATTGGTTGAAGTTTTTCTTTTTAACTAACTATGTATTTTTATCCACTTAAATATGTAAAGTCAAGGTGGATTAATAAGAAAATGTCATGTCTAATGCTTATAAATTGTTCTCTGTACAAAAGTAAAGGTAAATTAATTTTCTCATAGTTCCCTTGACTTTAGTATCTATATCTGCACTCTAAATAAGAACAATATAATACTTGAGATTACAATAATAAAAATTTGAATAAATTAAGAAAATAAGGTTTCTTGATTTCCTACATATTTAATATTAATTGGACAAGCTAATAATCATTATCACTGGGTGTAAAATAAAACATGAATGTAAAAATTTCATTTGTAGAGAAGAGGGTAGTGAGTAAGGGTGGGAGGTGAGAGTGAATGTGTATTATATACATGTGGGAAAATGTCCAAGGAACAAATTAATAAATAAAAAATCAAGCTACCTTAGAATTTCCCTATACCCTGAGTAATTTTGGCACACACTGATGTTTGAAATCCATTACACTCAAGTGTGCTTTCAGCTTACAATACATTACAATGAAAATTTCTTTCATGGAGTCTGATTAGTACCCTGGAAAAGAAGATTGTTTATAAAGCAAATGTGAAGTTGATATGGACGAAAATATAGGAAAATCATTCTAGATTTTTGATAATAAAATATCCCTTTAATACTTTCATCTCTATGTACTAGCTAATATTTAAGACAAGAGAATAAAGTAATATTTAAAAATACTGGGAAATATAAATGAAAACACTTTCAGATGTTGTGATTTTATTTATGGAATCCCCCAAAATAAGTTCAAATGCTGTTAGAAAAGATAGGAGGATCCAGAAATTTATTACTTCATATAATAATTATATACAGAGTATATAAACAGAGTAATAGTTCTTCTACACACCAGTAGTCATCAGTTAAACTGTTAAACTTATATGAGAAGAGACATAAAATAAAATATTAAGAATATACTCAATAATACATTTCAGTATTTATGAAGTATATAGCACTCATTTGAAGAAAACATTAATTATTAGATACATTTAAAAATATTATTAGAATTATTATTAGTGTATAAGAGGGAGACAGAGACAGAGACAGAGAGACAGAGAGAGACAGAGGTAGAGATGGGTGTGAGGAAGTGTATGCCAGTATTCAGAGGTCAGAAGACAACTAGTTGATTCTCTCCTTCCACTATTATTTAGTTTCCAGGGATTGAACTCATATCATTAGGCTTGGATGACAAGTACTTTACTCACAGAGACTTCTCATTGGCCTACTTAATGAATCATTTTTTTAAAAGACATAGGAAGATCTATATTCTTCTTTGAATGAATTTATAAAGACAAATATATTGAGTATGTTATTAATTTTTTAATTAAAAATTTTTTGAGACTACAATATATCATTTCCCCTTTCTCTTTCCTACCTCCAAACCTTATCAGTTAGCCCATCCCCTTTGCTTTCTTTCAAATTTATGGCCTCTTAAGTACATAAATAAATCTGTTCAGTCTTTAGAATATTACTAGTTCATGTGTGATTTCAGGGCTGATCATCTGGTATTGGATGTTGGCATCCAGCTGGTATGCTCTCCCCTGGGAAACTATTTCTTCTGATATCATCATTCTTTAATTACCTGAGATTCTTTCTGTAGGGTTAAGGCCTTGAACTTCCCTCTTTCCACATCCACCTATCTATTGAAGACATGACTGTTCATGTCATTAATCAAAAATCCAATGCCTTCATTAAAATTTTTAATGAGTTCTTCTTAAATACCTTTAAAGAAAAATTGAAAATATATATGAATGAAGAAATAAGGGAGACACCATGGTATATATGGGGTGCATGGGGTGCATGGTATGTGGAGTAATTTGAATCTGTGTTTCTGGGATTTGATCTCTCATTTTGGTTTCCTAATAAATTCTCATTACTTTTGTGGTGACAGCTCCATTTTTGTGTTGACAGTGAGTAATTGTAATTTAGTAAAGTCATTGTGAGAATCAATATTGTCTTTACAACAAAGAGCACTAGAAGGAAAAAGTGCTAATTTCTAAATATGTCCTCCAGAAGTCAATAAAGTTGTGACAGAATGTTAGAAAGAAATTATAGAAGTATTGTTTTCTTTCCTAATATGAAAAGTAATATATTGGTGAAATTATTAAGGCCACTCCACATAGTTTAAAGGAAGATTTATTTAGTGGGTAACTTACAAATGAAGGGATAGGTAGGTGGTGGGTTCTGGAACAGATGCGGCACAATCCGGCGGTGTTCTCTGGAGAACTCCTCTTCATCTACCTCTCTCGTCCAGGTCCAGGAAACAGAGAGAGCGCTGGCCCATCTGGCTCTAGGGTCTCTAGGGTCCTCCCTTGACCCCGCCTTGTAGGCGTGACAGTTGCCGAAGCCTCAATGGGGGTTGGAACTTCCAGATCAAAGCTGGAATGGCTACCCAATACAGTAATATTAAACAATTTTTTTTCTAAAGTCACTCAGCATTCTTTTTAAGATGAATGTACATAAGTTCATTTTTATAAGCATGAAATATATCTTACTGGAATAATAAAGACTACAATTCTATGAATATTTGCCAATGTGTTTGGACAGATTCTCACTCTAGCCCAACCTGACATGGAACACACTATGTTCACTCTTTGGCCTAGAACATATGGCAACCTGTCTGCCTTCATCTCCAAATTGCTGGGATTAAAGGCATCAGCCATCCTGCTGAGGTTTGTTTTCCAGTTCTTATAGGTGATTTATATGAAGGAAAAATTGAACATTGGAGAAATTTGAGAAGTTTTAGTTACTCCAATATTTTTACTTAAAGTTTGAGGGGTTTTGTAGGCACCTATATGCATATATTTATCCTGAAAATTTTGCCTGTAAGCTAATTAACTTCTATCAGAAAATTATTTGATGAAAACATGTCCTTGATGAAGAAAGTTTATTGAAAAGTAATGCTTTTTCAGACATTAACTTGGGTTAAGATAGACAGATTACAGCTTTTTTTTTCTGAACCACTTCAAATCTTATAGTTTTTAGTTTTTAGTAACTTCCAGTAACTGTTAAATGTCTATGATAACAAAGTAGAGCTTAGTATAAATAATAGATCAATAGTAAAATGTTACATGGGATCATGACTTCAGTTAATCTATAAAGAAAGCATCTTTTGCAGCCAATGGAAACTACTACAGAAATCCACAACTGGTCAAAATGCAGACAATACATGATTATAGGGTGCCTAGACAAAAGGGATATATCTACTGAACAGCCCTACACCTAAGACTCAGCTAACACTGAGAAAGAGAAAGTGGATAGAGCCAGAGTACCCAGCTGCCTGTTGTGAGATAGTATATTCTAGATAGGAGAAGGATGCTGTTCTCATAAAATCTCAACAACATAGTTTCCTAAACAAGACCTACATAAAGACAACACTAGTCAACATGCTAATGTCGATAGGGAAATTTCACAATGCCCCACCACCAGATGAAGAACTACAAAATCTGCTGGTAAGAGAGAATAAGTTTTCTTCAGGCACATGCCCCATGAGAGGTTACCAAATCCCAAATGATTAAATGCTAAAAACAAGTACATAAGAGCAACATTAAATGAACTCAATAGGTTACACAAACATGCATACACACACACACACACACACACACACACACACACACACACACACACAATTATATGTAACAATAATTATTACAGAAGAGGTAATGAAGTTCAGAAGGAGTGATGGAAGAAATAGTAGGAGTTGAAGTGGGGAGAGGAAGGAAACAAAATGATGTGAACACAATGCCCATGTATAAAATTTTCAAAACAATAAAGAAGTTAAGCTGGGCAGTGGTGCTCGCCTTTAATCCCAGCACTCAGGAGGCAGAGCCAGGCGGATCTCTGTGAGTTCGAGGCCAGCATGGGCTACCAAGTGAGTTCCAGGAAAGGAGCAAAGCTACATAGAGAAACCCTGTCTCGAAAAACCAAAAAAAAAAAAATTAAAGTAAGAATTTTAACCTTCCTAACATAATTTGAAGAAGGGAAAATGGAGATAAATAACACCAATGATGTTTGGATAATGCATCTTGGAATCATATTATTTTATATTTGTCTAAAATTATTCACAATGTTGTATCTGACCTGAAAGCCTAGTTCCCATGCTTTAGCTTCCAGCGTATCAGAAAACACTGCAAGCTGCCAAAGTGGTGAAGCAATTAAAGAATCCTACATAGCTGTAACACTTGTGAAACACAATGAGTAGCATGACAAGATATTCATAGAGGTTCAATAAAGCAGCATTCACATAATGGCAGCAACCACTAGTTGTCTAATTGGATTAAAGGCCTATTCAACAGGCTAGAAATCAGACTTGGCTTTAGAAACACAGCCAGCTTCCTGGGACTAATAAGGACATGGATCTTAGAAAATAATGTACTATTTTACTATTTTATAAGATAAGCATATTTCCTTATTATATTCTAAATCTCATTCTTATACCTGTGGATAAGTGTAACTATAACTCCTCATCAAAGAAGTCTCTTTTTACATCAGATGGAGACAATCACGGAAGAATATAACTGGAAACAATGCAAAAATCAATAGGGAGTCCAGGGTCAACAGACATATGTACATCACAGCACAATTATCTATGACTCAAAAAACATTGATGAGGAGAGGGTGAGAACACTGTAAGAGCCAGAATTCTTGTTGTGAAACAGTCTCTCCTAAAAACAGCTGCACAAATAAGACCAGAATAATAAGACTATAAATGGACATGCTAAGGCATAAAGAGGAAAAATTAATGAAATTCCATCCATCAAAAAAGAACTACAGGCTACTACTGCCTGCTGGGAGAAGGAGAATTAGACTCTTTGAGGGATGATCCCCTTTGTTGGTTGTCTAATGCAGAGTAGTCAGCCCTGAAACTATGTATACCCAAATAACAAAATTGAACTCAGCAGGTTGTATTCACATATTTGTGCATATGTGTGTGTTTCTGTCTGTGTGTATAAAATACATATATGTTACAGTACTGTTAAAATATTCTACAAACTTGACAGTGTGCAGGGTGGTACATGGGACTGGTTAGAGGTAAGGCACCTGAAATTTCTAGACCGAGGAAAGATTTACCAAAAAATAAATAGAAGTTTAGGGGATGAAGAAATGGCTTGAAACTTAAGGAACAATTTTTTTTTGGTTTTTTTGAGACAAGGTTTCTCTGTGTAGATTTGGCACCTTTCCTGGAACTCACTCTGTAGCCAAGGCTGGCCTCAAACTCACAGAGATCTACCTGTCTCTGCTTCTAGTGTGCTGGGATTATAGGCATGTGCCATCACCGCCCGGCTAAAATTTATTATTCTTGCAGAGGACCCAGGTTTTGTTCCTAGCACCACATGGTTCAAAATGACAATTTTTGGGGATCCAGTGCCCTCTTCTGGAATCCATGGGTACTAGGCACAATCTGTGCACATGCACATATGGTAATAAAACACTTGTGCACATAAATAAAAATAATTTCTTAAATGGTTTACATTTTCAAGAGATTATTTTTACTGTGTTATGGACAATTGCAAAATTAACAGTAAAGGCAAAAATCAGAGAAATCACAGAATTCAGTAAATTAAACTCATCAAAATGAAGGGGTTTTGTAAAGATTTTCTGGATGCAGAGCTTCCACGACTCATTAAACTCTTTGTATTTCTTATTATCACAGAAGCTTTGTGACTGATGTCAAAGTGAAGAACTAGTAAACATGGAAACGTGTTATAAATCTTTCACAGTCAGTCACAGCATTTGTCTGTGTTAAGGAAGCTTTACTCTATTTCCTCCTTTTGTTGTCTAAATCACATTATCACATTTAATGTTTCCCCATTGGCCTAGTTTTGTCCTTTAGATATTTTTATCAACTTGTACCTGTTTGAGACTGTGGATTATGTATACTTAAATGTTTTCCATTTGGAATGAAATGGCGTGCCTTTCCTAGGACCTAGTCCTGGCATATCAGTATGCTGTTGAGTCGTATTTACATACTCTTTGTACCCCTCACTCTTAGATTGATCGTGACCCACACCCCTGATCATTGAGAAAATAGAAGCTATAAGAAGTTTTTCATGCCCCTACCACTATATATACCTGAGTGCTTGTGTACAAATACATTTATATGTTCTTCCAAAAAAGACTACTCTTTTGAGAAGTGTATTCTGATCCTACCAGTGTGAAACATGCTTCTTAATGCTCTCTTCCTTTGTTCTCCTACTTTCAAGAAAATTGTTTGACTAGTACTCATTCTCATATATAATTGTCTGTTATTGTCTTAGAGTTTCTATTGCTGTGAAGAGACATCATGACCACAGCAACTCTTATAAATGAAAATATTTAATTGGAGCTAGCTTATAGTTTCAGAGATTTAGTCCATTATCATCATCGTGGTTTGCAGGAAAACACAATGCTGGAGAAGGATTGGAGAGTTCTACACCTGAATTGGAAAGCAGCAGGAAGAGAATGTCCTACTGGGTGTGACTTCAGTATCTGAGACCTCAAACCCCACCTCTTAGTGAGACATCTCCTGCAATAAAGCCACACTTCTTAGTGAGACATCTCTTGCAATAAAGTCACACCTACTCCAAAAAGGCCATAATGCTACTCCCTATGGACCTACTGGGGATATTTTTATCCTAACAAACACAGTTATTTTCTGGATTTCTGTTGGTTAACAGCCATCAACATACAAATTAGTTGAATTTGAGCTCTCCTTTATTTTTAAACATTTTATTTTATCTAACATTTATCCATTTCTATCTATCTATCTATCTATCTATCTATCTATCTATCTATATATCTATATCTATATATATATATATATCATCTGGTCTATTTATTTCTCCATTTATTTGTGTCTGTGTATGTATGTGAGTCTGCACATACCAGAGCATACCTGTGGAAGTAGACATTTTCATAACCTGATTCTATCTACCAGGTGGTTCCAGCAATCAAAACGAAACTACCAGCATGGTGGAAAGTAGCTTCACCAATTACATAATCTTGTCATCCCTGCTTTAATAGGTGTTGTATATTAGCCTCAGAGTATTTTTCTACTCCTAGTTAAAGAAAAATTTCTTGGGATATTATCTATACCTACAGATTAAAATTTTCTTCCCACAATGTATTTTATTAGTTCTTTTCATAATTCCCAACAATAGGTTTTTTTGTTCCCTCACATTTTAAAACTCTCTCCTGTCAGGAATTAACTTCAGACTGTTCCCCTGAACACAGTTCTCTACAAGAGCTCTCTATTATTAATATAGCCTTTATCTTTCTTTAGTTATCAGCAACACCCTTTGTGGTCTCTCTAGCTCCACATTCCATGAACACTTTAAAGACTACCTTTTATATATATTTTTCCTACATTGCAAACAAGATTTTTTTCTGTTACATCCTGATGTTTCATTGTAGATGTCTATTAGGTATCTTAAACCTATTTTTTTCTAATGTAAAATCCCTGAATTCCATTTCCTTATTTATTCAACTGAAATTTTTATAGTAGATTTCTTGGAGTTCTTCTTAGTTTTTCCCTTGGCTCTTCAGCGTTTATGAAGGTAGTGGCTTTGGTAATTTAATTAAAATCCAGGGCAAATCCTGACCTACATGTTCTGGCTCCCTGTCCTCACAGTGAACTTTTCTCCAATTTAGCCTCTTTGCTATTCATTAGAAATGCCAACCAGGCCTGGGGGCTATTGAATTTACTGTGCCTGCTGCCCAAAATGTTCTTTCCTAAATATGCACACAGTTTGTAATTTCATTTCCCTGAACTATTTATTCAAATGTCAACACACTAAAAATGATTTCCCTAATCACCTTATAAAAATACCTAAAAATAGACACTTCCCACTGCTCTTACTTTTCACCAGAATTATTTTATTTTTCTTTACCACTTATTACCATCTAGTCCTTTTTACATTTCTTATTATTTACTGTCCCTCATTTCAACTGCAATGGGAACTTCATGAGGCTTGAACTTGTTTTTTAAATTAATTTAACCTCTCTCTCTCAAATAGTACCAGTCTCTCAAGAAAGGAATTGTTTTTGAGTAAAAGATTATATCTAATTTAACAGAAAACAAATATTGTGAAGTAAATGATGATGTCATTCTCATTTAAAAGACAGAGAACCTGAGCCTCAGAGATAAAAAAATGATATTGATGAAATCATAGAGATGGCCATTTTCTATACTTATTGTTAAGCTGTAATTTTTCTTTGAAAATTATAGAAGCATTTATTACCCCAGAATAACTGGTAAAAAACATTTGAATCCAAGCCTAGTTTAATAAATGACATATTTATTTTGGTTATTTACAGAGTATGGATAATGAGTTACTTATCTAAAGGAAGATAGAATTTCAAGAACTCTACCTATGCATCAGTGACAATTCACAATAGGAACATACATGGAGCTCTCTGAACAACCAAAGGCAGCTCAACCAGCTAGACAATCTTTCCTAGAAATGCTACTGCTTGTAAAATCATGTGATGGTCTTTTTTGATTTGTAAACTTTAGAAAATTCCTGTGCCTTCTAAGTTTTCTGTGTTGCCTGGATCTTACAGAATTTTCACTTCCCTCCAGTAAGAACTGAGTGTTTAACAGTAAATAACTATAAAATTCTTTACTCTTTCTTCTAACTCTTATATCACTTATGACATATCTTTAATGATGCTCCCTGAGCATTAAAGTTGAAATTTTATATTTGATAATTTTTCCCTTTTATTCATGAGAATTGGGCAACTAAGTCACAGACACCATCATATATTTTCAGGCACTTGATAGGTTATGAATATCTGTAGCAGCCTCTAACCATGTAGGATAAAATTGAGGTTTCCTTCCAAGAATGAGTGACACAGCAATAGTAATCTATAGGTATAAATATAGATGTTGTCAAGGACAGTTTGACAGAATATTATATCATTTTGGCAAACAAATATCAGTTGTTTCTCAAGTTCTTTCTAATACCCATCAAACTGGAAGATTTTCCTCTGGCTTATAGTAAGGGAGGCTAGTTCATTCCAGTGAACTGGGCTTTAAATTCAATTATAAGGTGTTTATTGCACCTTAAGAATTCATGCCATGTAGCATGAATTGTTAGAAGGTTTCATTAATAAAAACAAACCTGGAGCCAGTCATTGGGGTGAACACTGAAAGATCAGAGAAACAGAATACAAGCCACAGCTAACCTCACCTCACCAACTTCTCAGTCAATCTTGTTTCCTCAAACTGGAAGCCTCTGTGTCCTCATCCAAATGGATCTCAGCTGAATTGAACTCAAAGCCTAAAAGCTTAACCAGCTCTAGTTCCTAGTCTTCATGCCTTATATACCTTTCTGCTTCCTGCCATCACATCCTGGGATTAAAGGTGTGTGTCACTATTTGTGGCTATTTCCAGATGTCTGTCTAGTGGCTGTTCTATTCTCTGACACCAGATAAGTTTATTAAAGTGCACAATATATTGGGGGACACAATATCACCACATGGTCCCAGTTTGTGGCTCGGCCCTGGCCGAAGCTTCTTAGCAAGCTTCCTAGACTGGCCTCAAACTCGGGATTCTCCTGCCTCTGCCTCCTTCAGTAAATCCAACCGGTGTGCCACCACAACCTACAACATGTACCTCGGGTCTGAGCTGGGGCCAAAAAGGCCACAGGCAAGTAGATTTTTTGCGAATTTGTATCACGAATGTTGGGTGCTGCTTGACAAAATGTTGCATTGACTGGACATGCAGGATCCATAGGAAGGTGACTACTGAACTTTGCTTGGCAAAATGGTCTTTCAGGTTTCTGCTTCACAGAGGAAACTGCCAGACATTCTACAGGACACAGAGAGAAGTGACTGAGAGACTTTAGGCCTCTGGGCTGAAGACAGATGCCCCAACTTTACAGAGGAACTTTGGATGACTGTCTAGGCTGCCAACTGTCTCAGTCTACTCACGCATGACTCCCAAAAGTTGCTTGCATCCTTCTCCTCTTTCTCAGGTAATATTATATCCTTCTGAGGTCTTTGATGTAGTCAAAGACTATATAGTTATAATTTCCTTAGTTATGATAAAAGATAAGTTAGATATGAAGCCTTAGACTCACAAATATAGGACAGATAGGATACCTTCTTTAATTTTGCCAAATACAAATAGTCTAGATATTATAAATATACTAGATATTGCAACTGCAATTCTTGCTTGATAATTGTTTAGTTATATGTAATTTTACTATGTTACAGTTAAAACCTTTCTTTTTGAAAAAAAAGGAAAAGGGGAAGTGCTGGGGATTTCTTTCTGTATGCTGTGAATGTGTTGCTCTGATTGATTGATAAATAAAATGCTGATTGGCCAGTAGCCAGACAGGAAGTATAGTATAGGCAGGATAAGCAGACAGGACAATTCTGGGAAGTAGAAGGCTGAGAAAGGAGATGCTGCCAGCTGCTTTTGCCATGAGAAGTAAGATGTAAAGTACTGGTAAGCCACAAGCCACATGGCAACTTATAGATGAATAGAAATGGGTTAATTTAAGATATAAGAACTAGATATCAAGAACCCTGCCATGGCCATACAGTTTATAAGTAATATAAGTCTCTGTGTGTTTACTTGGGTCTGAGCGGCTCTGGGCCCAAGTGGGACTACAGAAAACTCCAACTACAATGCCACTATTTCAGATGTAACAGTTGTTTCATTAAAAGAATAATATAAGGCACATTAGTATGGGTAGGAGACAGTATCCCATCTATCCCTCCATAATCAAGTGATTTTCTATGATCATTTGACCTCCAGTTGTGTGTATATATGTGGTTGATGGATGCAAGCATATTTGTATTGATCAGAGATCATCATGGAATATTTTCTCCAGTCACTCTCCATTATTTGAGACAGGGTGTCCAACTAAACCTAGTAAATTTGATAATTTGGCAGTCCAGAAATTTTCAAGAATCTTACTGTCTTATCCTTCCCAGTTTTAAGATTATAGGTACTTGCTAATACATCCAGATATTTGCATGTATGTTAAAGATCTGAACTCAGGTCCTTTTGTTTGCATATCAAACACTGTACCTACTGATCCATCTTCATACTTCTAACAATGTGCTCATTCTATTGTACTGCTGCTTGCCTTGGCATTGCTGTGTATTTCTCCATCCCTAGTTATCTCTATGGCCTGGATTCCACTGTTTTACCTGGCTTAAGTCTATGTAGAAACATGGACATCCTCTAGCTTCCTGTAACTTTTGTTGGGACAATTTTTATATTCTGACAGTTTCTTGTCCATCATTATGACTATTGCATTTTATCAACCATACATGCTGCTGGAGTGATACTTATGTATTAAGTTCTCTGCTGATACGATAAAATACTCTGACAAGTCAGAAGAATAGGTGAGTGACCTGCCTAACAACCAAACTGCCCCACTCCCTAGATTCTGTTCCACAAGGCTCATCTCACAACTCTTGCCCACTACCTCATCTGCTCCATCACTGCTGCTAGGCTTTGCCCCTACTATGGCAGATTCTGCTTTGTAGGTGAAGGCCACAAGAGTCAGAAGAACAGATAAGTGACCAACCTGTCAGCTGAACTGCCCCACCCCCTAGATTCTGTTCCTAAAGACCTATTCTAGCTCTAAAGCCTTCTCACCTCATCATCCTCCCAGAGGCCAGCTCTTTCCCACCAACTGTGGTAGACTAGATAAAGAAAATGTGGTACATATACACAATGGAATACTACTCAGATGTAAAAAAAAAAAAAATGTCACAATGTCATCATGAAATTTGCGGGCAATTGAATGGAACTAGGAA
>CABHPQ010101983.1:0-20832 GCA_902168405.1 Peromyscus aztecus
GCCGCGGGCCTTCTCCCTCTTCTTCCTTCTCCTCACCTCAACTCTGGTCTCACACTTAGGGGGCCCAGTGACCAAATGGGGACTGCAGGGTCTGTTCGCCAGCCTAAGAAGCCCTTTCTTCTTCTCGATCACACTGTCTACTGGGTTAGGTTTGACACTTCCCACTCCCCGAACAACAAAATGGGCTGTAATTGGGCCCGGTAAATACCACTCCTTTTTAGCTTGCAAAATACAGGCAATTCTCTGTTAATCTGCGCGCGCGCGTCCCTGGACGCGCGCGCACGGGGGTGTCCTCCGGCCCTTGGAATCTGGAATCCCCCGACCTTAGAGTACCCCTCAAGTCCACTGGGACATGAGACCCAGGGTTCACCGAGCAACAACAAGCGAAGGGTTGGGTAGGAGTTTAACTGTGCCAGGCAGAGTGCTAAGTGCAAGGACTTGCAGAAATGGACAAAACACTGCAGCCTGCCTTCTGGAAGCTTTCATTGTGAAAAGAGACGGGCTACAGATAGGCAGAAAAAGTTGCCTGTGAAAGGGGCTATACCAAGTGCCAGAGAGAACAGGGAGAACGGAGAAGCAACAGAAGAACAGGAAGGTTTTTTAGAAGGAGGCAGCATTTGAGCAAGGCTGAAGAAGAGTTCTGGAGTACAAAGGATGGCTGTAGGGCCAGGACAGGTGGAGTGAAGGTGAGCAGAAGCCTGGAGCAAAGACAGACCCCTTCTAGTCGAACCTTCATTGGTTCACAGTTATAAAGGGCAATCTGTCATTTTAAAACAAATTGAACTGTAAACATTGCTATTTTTCTTTATCTAATTGCAGACCCTACTGCTGGCCCCTCGTTGGTGCTGATTACTGGGAATTGGCTATAATTTTCCAAAGTGCTACCAATTCAATGAAAATGTTGCTCGGGCTGCTTTTTCCATTGAGGAAGTGCGGGCCAGGAGGAAATGAATCCTATTTCGTGTCTGTCCCCAGTCCCCCTGCCCCACCAGGATAGAAGGTGACCACCCACTCAGTGAGTATGGCCCAAAGGCACTTAAGTCTCTGCCCTGGCATTGCCCTCCACTCTCATCACACATGTGGCCTTAACATTCCTTTCTGGGATTGACCAACCAGACAGGCTCTAAAAATTCAGACTCTAGGTCCTTATGAGCAAGCCAGGTATTCCTTGGATATCTTACTCCTCTCTTCTTGACACCTTAATCATATGAATTACTTTATCTGATGTCTTGCTTAATTTGCAAAAATATATTCTACTCTCTATTTATCCACAGGGGTTCTACTAAGGTCCCCAAGAACCCCGTAGTTCTCGAACCTTACAGCCTTTCTTCTGGCTGACCCCCAACTGTACTAGAAGTTGGGGTCTTACAAACGTGAGTGTATTTCACTGCGGAGGAGGACATGACAGCCACCAGCTTTAGGTCTTGACTTATAAAACGCCATCTTCAAGGCTAGAGATGTAATTTTGAGAAGTGGCTGGCTGGATTTCTTAGGGCAATGGGAGCAAATTACAAAATAGGCTGCAGACCGAATAGCATCCTTTCCCATATTCTAGTGGAAAGGCAATCCCCTCACCACAATCAAACATTTTGTGGTTGTTACTCAATTGTCCTATCCGTTTTTTACTCTTCAAATGTCTGTTCAGCGTTGAGCATCCCTTTGTACTCAGGACTAGGCACAGCGCCCTTTCCCACCAGGACCTTCTGCTCCACTAAGAAAGACATTGAGGCCGACAGTGGTGGCACATGCCTTTAATCCCAGCATTTGGGGTGGGGGAGGAGCAGGGGCAGGAGGAACTCGGAGTTCGAGGCCAGCCTGGTCTACAGAGCAAGTTCCAGGACAGCCAGGGTTGTTACACAGAGAAACCCTATCTTGGGAAAAACCCCACCCCAAAGAAATAGAAACAGAGAGAAAGAGAAAAAGGAAAAGAAAGAAAGAAAGACAGACAGACAGACAGATATTGAAACCTGGTTTATGGCAGCACAGGCCTTTAAATCTCAGGAGATAGGGGCAGGCAGATGTCTATGAGTCAAAGGTAGCCCGGTCTACATAAGCAAGTTATAGGCCAGCAGAACCACACAGTGAGACCCTGTCTCAAAAATTATCTTTTTAAAGGAAGAGATTGCAAATTCTATAGAGCAGGAGAGAATGTTTCCATTTGTTCATTGTTGCTGTTGATTGAAGCAGAGAATCACTGTGTAGCCCAGGATGGCCTCAAACTCCATATGTAGCTGAGAATTACCTTGAATTTCTGATCCTTCTAGTTCTTCCTCCAAAGTGCTGGAATTACAGGCATGCCATATCATACCTGTTTTATGCAGTGCTGAGGATGGAACCCAGAGCTTTGTGCAAACCAGGCAAACACTCTACCAACTAGGCTATAGCCTCAGCCAAAATATAATCAATAATTTTATTTTGGCCACTTGTGAATTATGTAGATTTTGTATGTGTGTTTATATTTTTGAGATGAGGTCTTACTTTAGCTCATGCTAACCTGGAACTCATTGTACAGTCTAGGCTGTCCTTGAATTTATGGCAATATCCCTGCCTCAGCCTCCCAAATGCTGAAAGTAGAGGTGTGAGCCATCACACTCAGCTAGCTATGTGGATTTTAGTTAGGGAGCCTCAGTTTTCTCATTGTAAAGTAGGAATCATAGTGATACATTTAGAGTCCTTATGCACAGATATGTTGAGAATTTATGCCAAAAAAGTCAAACATAGAACCCAGTTCTCTTACTTTTTTGCAGGTATGTTATTACGTGGCCACTATTCAAAGACAATCAACTGCTGTCAACATTTTAGTGCATTTTTTTCCAGTTTTTGCTTTGTTTTGTTTTAATTTTTTGAGTCTTACTGTGTAGCTCAGGCTACCCCCAAACTCTCCACCCTCTTGTGCCAGACTCCCCAGTGCTGAGATTGTTGGTGTGCACCACTACTTCCTGTCTTTTCTTTTTAGAGAGGTAGGGGAGGCAGAGTCTCATATAGGACAGTGTGGTCTGGAACTTACTATGTAGCTAAGGATGACCTTGAACTTCTGATCCTCCTGCCTCTACCTTCTCACTACTAGAATTACAGGTATGCATCATCAGTCTTTTTTTTTTTTAATATAGTGCTGGGGATTGAACCCAGGGCTTTGTGCATGCTGGGCAAACACTTTACTAACTGAGCTACATCCCTGGCCCCCCAGTCATTTTTTAAAAAATGCATATTTTCCTCAGATAGATAGTTTGTGATTAAACTTAATACATAATTTTATAGCTTGCTTTTTAACCTAAAATTGCAATGGTAATTTCCTTGATATTTGTAAACATTATCTTAGTGATCACATAATTGTTCATTGTGTAGATTCCTGTTGCTTTTTCAAAGCTCCCAGGCCTACCGTTTCCTTTGTTCTTTATCCATGACCACCTCAGCAATGCTCTTAATGACAGAGGTCCTTGCCAAAGACAATTACAGAACCACATGTTTCCCATCCTCCACATTCATATTCAATTATTTCCCAAGGAATTGATTGGGATCTCTACTTTTACTTAGACATTTCCACAGATGTCTGTCCTTACACTTTGAAAAGTTAATTTTTACCTAGCATACAAAGTAATAAAAATACCAAATGCCTCACAAATTCGCTTGTCATTCTTGCACAGGGGTCATGCTCACCTTCATGTTCCAATTTTGGTGCATGTACTGCCGAACATTGTCCTTACACTTAATGAAAACTAAGGCATCTTCAGATCTTTTGGTGCCATGTGTACACCAATGTAACTTTAGCCTCAGAGGACCATCCCCTCTTTCAGCTCATGATGTTTCCTGTTCCCAGGCTCTAGCCTGTCTTCTGAGCCCATGCTCAAATGAAATCTTCTTGAAGAAGTCTTTGGAGGCTAGTTATGTTTCTCCATTACCAGGTAGAGTTAGCACCTCCAATGCTGGGGCAACACTCACGTGTTTGTTTTGGAGATAGATCTCATGAATCTCACATTGGCCAGAACTCACTATATGTAATCAAAGGTATCATTGAAGTTCTGATCCTTCTGTCTCTTCCTCCTTTCCAAGCTCTAGGCGTACAGGTGTGCACCACCATGCCTACTTTTATATGATGCTAGAGATGGAACCCAGGGCTTCATGCATGCTAGGCAAGTATTCTACCAGCTGACCTACATCTCCTGCCTGGAAACGCAGTTTTTGGTGCGGATGTGAGGTCAGGGTCAGCTTCTTGCTATTTACTCCGAGCTGGCCTGGAACATGAGGTCCTCCTGCCTCTGGCTTCAGAATGCTAGAGAGGCAACTGTGTGCCACCAGGTCCAGCTTTTAACTCAGTTTTGCTGTCACCTAAAGAGTAGGCCAGGAGGTAGGTAAGCACTATAGCCACTGTCAGGCCTTAGGGGCCCAGGTCAGGAGGAAGGATACTGTATACCAGCTGTGTGGTGATGAGTGTAAGAAATATAAGGAGCCAGTGAGGGGATGGAGAAGAAAGCTAGGGCTTTCCTTGGGCCATTTCTAAGTAAACTCTTTGAAATTATGTCTTTGAGTTTCTCTAACCTGAGTCAAGAACCATCAAGTAGATGGTTTACTATGGGGGGCATGAAGCTCGGCAGGCCTGTTCCTGCGTGGCAGCCCTTTAGCTTCAGGACAAAGGAGACTGTAGCTAGTCCTTAGCCAGAAGCTTTGGTCTGGAGCAGGCAGGTCTGGGCTCCAGAAAAGAAGAACAACCCACTGGAGTTCTAGGAAGAATGGGGTCAACGGGACAATCCTGGAGCAAGAGTTGATTTTTAAGGGGAAATTTCACCCATTTCAAATCAGTGGAGAAGAATGTATGACTTAATGGTTTGGGGATATGTGAATATTTGAGGAAAACAAGTTAGCACCTCATGTCATCACCAAAGAAAATCATAAAAGTGGCATAATGATAACCAGTTAGTGATTTCTTCCAGGGACTGATCCTAAGGCTGAACACATACTAATCATGTGCTCTACCACTGAGCTGCTCAGTCAAGCTCTTGCTTGCAAGCTATAGCATCTAATCCTAATGAAAGCATACGAAGAGTTTGCTGAAAGCTCTCTGGGATCTCATTGTGACCAAATCTGTGAAGATCAAGGCCGAGAAATAGCTCAGTTAGTAGAGTACTCCCCTAATATGTATGAAGTCCTGTGTCCTAACACCATCACCAGAGAGAACCAGGCACAGTGGCAAGGATTGGAGGCAGAAAAGGCAGAAGGTCGAGGCTCTCTTCATCTACAAAGCTTGAGGCCAGTCTAATTTACATGAGACCCTGTCTCAAAAACAGAACCAGGGTTGGGGATTTAGCTCAGTGGTAGAGCGCTTGCCTAGAAAGGCCCTGGGTTCGAGCCTCAGCTCCAAAAAAAAAAAAAAACCCAAAAAACCAAAAACAACAACAACAAAAAACAGAACCAAATAAACAAACAAAAATCATAAAGAGTCAGCCTCAGAAAAGGGGAATAATAGTCCCTGTCACATGCCTATGTACGCCTGGACACAGATACCACCAGGATTTATTGATGTTCTCCCCTGAAGCACAGTAAATGCTAAAGTCCCTAAGTCCAGAGGGAACTCTAGCATCGGGCTAGGCAAGCTCTGGGTGACATGTTTTGACCTAGCTGTCAGTGGATTTACTGTCAATCAGCAGGGCATTGGGATACTGAGCAATCTAAACCAGGAATGTCAGTGCTGGAGAGATTGCTCAGTGGTTAAGAGCACAAACAGCTCTTGCACGAGGCCTGAGCTTGGTTCTCCACACCTATATCAGGTGGCTTACAACTACATGTAACTCCAGCTCCAGTGGAATCTGAGGCCATCTATGAAGGCACCTCATGTACACATACCACACCCCAACACATATACTTTCTTTTCTCTATTTTTGAGACAGGGTTTCTCTGTGTAGTCCTGGCTGTTCTGGAACTTGATTTGTAGACCAGGCTGGCCTCGAACTCAAACTCATGGAGATCTCAAGCACTGGAATTAAAGGTGTGCACCACCATGCCAGGGCCTGTTGCTGCCTTTTTTATTATTTATTTATTTAGATTTCATTTTTTAAAAAATTTATTTATTTTTATTTGATGTGCATTGGTGTTTTGCCATGGGGGTCAGGTCCCCTGAAAATGGAGTTACAGACAGTTGTGAGCTGCCATGTGGGTGCTGGGAATTGAACCCAGGTCCTCTGAAGAGCAGTCAGTGCTCTTAACTACTGAGCTATCTCTCCAGCCCCCAGTGGTTTTCTTTGTTTGTTGTTTGTTGGTTTTTTTTTTTTTTTTTTTTTTGAGACAGGGTTTCTCTGTATAGTTTTGGTGCCTGTCCTGGATCTCACTCTGTAGACCAGGCTGGCCTCAAACTCACAGAGATCCACCTGGCTCTGTCTCAAAAAACCAAAAAATAAAATAAAATAAAACAACAAGAACAACAAAAAAGAAGAAAAGAAAAAGAAAAAAAAACCCCTGATCCTCTTGCTTCTACCTCCCTAGTGTTGGGATTACAGGTATGTACCACTATGCTCAGCTCGTATCTCCTCTTTAAAATTACATTTATTTGCCGGGCAGTGGTGGCGCATGCCTTTAATCCCAGCACTCGGGAGGCAGAGGCAGGCGGATCTCTGTGAGTTCAAGGCCAGCCTGGTCTACAAAGCGAGTTCCAGGAAAGGTGCAAAGCTACACAGAGAAACCCTGTCTTGAAAAACCAAAAAAAAAAAAAAAATTTACATTTATTTATTTTGTTGTTTGTTTGTTTGTTTATGGAGGTGTATGTACCATAGCACATATGTGAAGACCAAAGGACAACTTTTGGGAGTCAGTTTTCTCCTACCACGTGGGTCCCTAGAATTGGACTCAGATCAGGCTTAGTAGCAAGTACCTTTACCTTCAGAGCCATCTTGCGGGCCTTGGTATCCCATTATAGACAAAGTTGAAGATGCCTTTGATCACACAGCTAGGAAGTCAGTAAAGAATGAAGCAGAGACTTGGTTCCAGCTTCCTTTGACTTTAAAGGCCATTCTTGGGCTGGAGATAACTCAGTCTGAAGAGTGTTTGCTTATCATCACAAGTCTTAAGTTTGATCCCTAACACCCCATAAACCAGATATGGTGGGGCATGCCTGCAATCCCAGCACTTAGGACATAGAGACAAGAAGATCAGATGTTCAAGGTCACCCTTATCTGCCTGGTGAATTCAAATCCCGTCTGAGCTACTTAAGACTCTGTGTTAAATAAAAGCTTGTTGTTGTCTACTATGGCCTAAAGTGATCAAGAAAGGCCTCACCAGGCAGATCTCTGAGTTCCAGGCCAGCCTGGGCTACAGACTGAGTTCTAGGACAGCCAAAGCTACACAGAGAAACCCTGTCTTGAAAACCAAACAAACAAACAAACAAAAAAACAAAACTAAGGCCATAAACAATCTAGAAGAAAATAGGTGAATGTACTTGTGATCTGATCTTGGAAGTAGGGCAAGTTGTTTTAGGTTTAAAGGTAATTGAAGGAACAGTGAAGGATGAAGTAGATTTAGTTATGTAAAAGCATAAAACTTTTTTTTTTTGGTTTTTCAAGACAGGGTTTCTCTGCATAGTTTTGGAGTCTGTCCTGGAACTCGCACCATAGACCAGGCTGGTCTCGAACTCATAGAGATCCACCTGGCTCTGCCTCCCGAGTGCTGGGATTAAAGGTGTGTGCCACCACCACCCGGCGAAAACATAAAACATTTTTAATTTTTAAATTATGTGTATGATGCATGTGTGGGTATGTACCCATGTATGTGAGTGTCTCTGAAGGTCAGAGGCATCAGATCTGCCTGGAGCTGGAGTTCATACAGGTGGATGGTTGTGAGTCACCTGATATGGGTGGTGTGAACCAGACTGGGGACCTCTTCAAGGACTGCATGTACTCGTAATCACTGAGCATCTTTCTTGCTCTAAAACGTCTTTTCTTAACAATGTTTGTATGTCCCCACAGGAGCCAGAAGGATATTGGGTTTCCTAGTGCTGGAGTCATATATAGTCAAGAGCCACCTGACAAGGGTCAACTCAGGTTCTCTTAGAAAAGTAGCAAGAGCTCTTAACTTTTGAGCTATCTCTCCAGCTCAGAATGTCTTAATAAAAAAAAAAAAACAAACCTGAGAGTCTTACAAGTTTACAGGAAAAGATGAGCACCTCGTAGAAAAAAAGTTAAAGGCTGGGCAGCGGTTGCACATGCCTTCAATCCTAGCACTTGGGGAGGCAGAGCTAGGCAGATCTCTGTGAGTTCGAGGCCAGCCTGGTCTACAGTGCAAGATCCAGGACAGGCACCAAAACTACACAGAGAAACTCTGTGTCGAAAAAACAAAAACAAAAACAAAAACAAAAAACAACAACAAGCCGGGCGGTAGTGGCACACACCTTTAATCCCAGCACTCGGGAGGCAGAGGCAGGTGGATATCTGTGAGTTCAAGGCCAGCCTGGGCTACAGCGAGATCCAGGACAGGTTCCAAAGCTACACCGAGAAACCCTGTCTCGAAAAACCAAACAGAGAAACAAAAAAAAAAAAAACCCAACAACAACAAAAACAGTCAAGGGACACAAATTGGCAATTTAAAAAAATTTAAGTTTTTGGTTTTTCTGTGTAGCCCTGGCTGTCCTGGAACCACTTTTGTAGACCAGGCTGACCTCGAACTCAGAGATCCTCCAGACCTTGCCTCCAGAATGTTGGAATTAAAGGTGTGTGCCATTCTGCCCAGTATATAATAAATTCTAATAGCCAATAAACTGGGAGTGGTGGTACATGCCTATAATCCCAACATTAGAAAAGCTGAAGCAGGAGGATTATCCTGAATTCGAGGACAACCTAGGCTACACAGTGAATTTGAGACCAGCCTTAGCTATGTAGCAAGACCCTGTCTCAAAAAAAAAATTCTAGTACAATGACTCAGCAAGCAAGAACACTTGATTGGAAAGCCTGATGAGCCAAGTTCAATCCTTGGAACCCACATACAGGTGGAAGGAGAAACCTGACTCCACAAAGTTGTTCTTTGACCTCCACACACATATACTCTAGTACACACACACACACACACACACACACACACACACACACACAATCACATGACAACAACAAAGTTGAAAAATAAAACAAAAACAAATGGATAATAAGCTAGAAAAAAAATTCAACATGACCTATCCTCTGTCCTTCCCTTCCTTTCTCTTTTGGCTCTTTCAGATAGGCTGTCCTGTAGTCCGTGCTGATCTTACACTAGCTGTGTAACCAAGATGACCTTGAACTCTTGTTCTGCCTGCCTCCACCTCTCAAGTGCTGGGGTTGCAGGCATGGAATACCATCCCCAGTCTGTACAGTGTTAGGGACAGAATCCAGAGCTTTAGTCATGCCAGGGCACGACTACCAACTGAGCTGCACTCCCAGCCCCAAGAAGTGCAATTTTAAATACTGAACTATATACATCCTAATATTTATTTGTTTCACTTAAACTCAGTATCAGAGTGTTTAGGACAGCCTTTTTAAAAAATCAGTTTGTGTCTTAAAAATATATGGAACTCAGGCTGGAGCGATGTCTCAGTAGTTGAGAGCACTTGCTACCCTGTCAGCTGTCAACTGTCTTTACAGCTCCAGGGGACCTGGGTTCAATTTCTAGCACCCACAGGACAGCTAACATCTGTCTGTAACTCCAGGACCTTGGAATCTGATACCTGGTGCCTAGGCAGAAATGAAGGCAGAACAAGCATACATACAAAATAAAATAAATTTAAAAAAAAGGGTTCCGGCCGGGTGGTGGTGGCACACGCCTTTAATCCCAGCACTTGGGAGGCAGAGCCAAGCGGATCTCTGTGAGTTCGAGGCCAGCCTGGTCTACAAAGTGAGTTCCAGACAGCCAGGGCTACACAGAGAAACCTTGTCTCAAAAAACCAAAAAGTAAATAGAGTTCTTTTAATGTAGACAGACTTCTTTAAAGTATACACATATATGGAACTCTTCATAATTTTGTGATGTCCTTACATAGGAACTGTGCTAATCTTCTCTATCATTTCAGTTTTAGGATACGTGCTGCCAAAAGAAATGTTACTTTTTTTGAGAAAGGTCTTACTTTATCTCAGACTGGCTTAAAGCTCATGGTTATCCTTCTGCCTCTACCTCCCAAGCCCATACCCGTAAAACATAAAAACAAATCTAAAAATATTAATTAAATATGACTAGGGCCTCCCATTGCTAGGAAAGCATTCCATCTATGAGGTACCCTCCTAGGCCAATTGAGTTCATTTAAATTATACAGTTAGGTTCCGGGACCACTAGCAAAGGGACTGAAAGAATGTCAGAGTAGCCTGGCAGTGGTGGCGCACATGCCTTTAATTCCAGCACTCCGGGAGGCAGAGGCAGGTGGATCTCTGAGTTTGAGGCCAGCCTGGTCTACAGAGTGAGTTCCAGGACAGCCAGGAATGTTACACTGAGAAACCCTGTCTCAGAAAAACAAACAGACAAACAAAACAAAACAAAACAGGAAAAAGTAGGTATGTGCAGCATTATTCCATTTTCATTTAAAATATATAGTAAACCGGGTGTGGTGGTATACACCTAGTAGCCTAGCACTTGGGAGGCTGAGACAGGAGGGTTGCAAGGTTGAGGCCAACTTGGGATACATAGCAAGATTCTGTCTCAAAGGAACAAAACATAGAGCCAGTAAGATGGCTGAGTGGGTAAAGATACTTGCTACCAAGCCTGAGAACCTGAGTTCCATTCTGATTCGTGTAACCCACATGGTAGGAGGAAAAAATCAACTCAGCAACTTGTGCTCTAACCTCTGCAAGTGTGCCATGGTGCTCACACTCAAACACACACAATCACTCACTCACTCACTCACTCCTCAATCAATCAATCAATCAATCAAATAAGAGCTGTTGTAGCTGGAGAGATGGCTCAGCGGTTAAGGTTAAGAGTGCTGGCTGGTGCATGAGCTGGCTTTTTAGAGCCCATTACCTGTGGTGGGGGACACCTTGCAAGCCATGATGCAGGGGAGGGTCTTGGACCTGCCTCAACTGAGTGTACCAGGCTCTGCTGACTCCCCAGGATAGTTCTTACCTTTTTGGAGGAGGGGAGGGGGGGGGGGTTGGGGGAGAGGGCGGGGGGTGGGAAGAGGGAAGAGGGGGAATCTGTGGTTGGTATGTAAAATAAATAAAAAAATTCTTAATTAAAAAAATAAAGGTGAGCCGGGCGGTGGTGGTGCACGCCTTTAATCCCAGCACTCGGGAGGCAGAGGCAGGCAGATCTTTGGGAGTTCGAGGCCAGCCTGGTCTACAGAGCGAGTTCCAGGAAAGGCACAAAGCTACACAGAGAAACCCTGTCTCAAAAAACCAAAAAAAAAAAATTAAAAAAAATAAAGGTGAAGATATCTTCACTTTCAGAAATTTCAGGTGGGAAAAAAAGAGCACTGGCTGCTCTTCCAGAGGACCCGAGTTCAATTCCAGTTACTGGGGATCCAACACCTTCACACAGACATATATGTAGGCAAGACACCAATGTACACAAAATAAATAAGTTTTAAAAAAATAATAAGAGCTGTCAAGATGGCTCAGTGAATAAAGTCACTTGTCACCAAGACTGTTGACCTGAGTTCAATATGCACAGTAGAACGAGGGAACCAGCTCCCACACACTGTCCTCTGATCTACACACACACACACACACACACACACACACACACACACACACACAGTAACATGTATACATGCATACACATGTGCTTACACTCACACTAAATAAATGTAATAAAAACGTTTAAAATAAGAAAAAATGTTAAAAGCGATGTGCTATACTTAACATGCTATCAGTAATTTTGCATGTAATCTATAAATACCAAATTAAAAATAAGAAAAAAATATGTAATAGATATAAATAAAATACTAAAATGTTAACAGTAGTAAACTTTATGTTGGTAGGATTACAAACAAGTTTTATGATTTTTTTATAGTTGCATGTATTTTCAAAACTTCTACAACGAGCATGTGACGGTCATACATATGTATACATACATATATACACATAAATATATTCATTTTTGAGAGAGGAACTCATGTAGCCCAGTTGGCCTTAAATTTACTACATAGTTGAGGATGACTTTGAATTCCTGATCCTCTTGCCTCCACCTCCATGCCGGGATTACAATCATGCTCTACTATACCTGGATTATTCCATGTTAGGGATGGAACTCAGGACTTCATGCATGCTAAGCAAGCATTTAACCAAATGAGCCAGATCCCCAGTCCTTTCTAGAACATTTTTTTTTCGAGACAGGGTTTCTCTGTGTAGCTTTTGGAGCCTGTCCTGGAACTCACTCTGTAGATCATGCTGGCCTTGAACTCAAAGAGATTCACCTGCCTCTGCCTCCCGAGTGCTGGGATTAAAGACATGCGCCACCACAGCCTGGCCCTAGAACATTTTTAAAAAATATTTATTTATTTATTTATTATGTATACAGTGTTCTGTCTGCGTGTTTGCCTGCACACCTGAAGAGATCATCAGATCTCATTATAGATGGTTATAAGCTGCTATGTGGTTGCTGGGAATTGAACTCAGGACCTCAGGAAGAACAGTCAGTGCTTTTAACCTCTGAGCCATCTCTCCAGCCCCCCTAGAACATTTTTTAATGGAGGAAACCAATATTTCAATTTGCTTTACTACTTTACATTTCCCCAATTCTTTTCTTATATTTTCTTACGGGGCCCTAGAGATTAAGACCGCTTTTTAGCATTGATTACACGAGGACTCTGGATTGGAGAGGGGAAATGAGTTGTCTAATGCCCCAGGGGAAAAGTAGTGCCAACGTCTGGAATGGAAGTTGGCCCCTGAGGCTGATTTCATGAACCTTTCACTGCCTCACAGAACAAAGGATCCCAAGTGAACACAGTTCCTGACAGTTGGTCGCTTTGGGGATGGAACCCAGGGCCTCCTCTGCACTAGGCAGCACTCCATTACTTCCTCACACTCCTAGTCCTGTGATTGCTATCTTGAAGAGGATGCCCCCAGAGACTTGACAGCCACCCTGACTTCTAATCCTGGACTTAACAACAGACTGAACCTTCAACTTACTCTAGGCCACAGTGGGGTCCTCAAGTGCATAGACAGACCCATTTCTAGCACCTGGCCTAAGTGTGACCCCTCATTTGTGATGTGTAAAAAGTCTTTTTTTTCATCTCCTTACTCCAATATTATAAATATTTGTGGTAGAAAGGAAATGGGGAGCTTGATGTGATCATACTCACCTGTAATCCCAAGAAGTTTGAAACAGAAGTATTTCAAGTTCAAGGCCAACTTGGGCTACATGGTGAGTACTGGCTCAGCCAGTATAAAATAAGACCCTGACTCAAAAGAAAGTGTGTGGAGTAGTTAGGGAGGGAGCAGAATATGGGTCATCAGTAATTGCCCCTCTTTAAGGGTCAAAGATGGTACTTTTGTTTGTTTTTTGAGACAGCTCATATGCTTCAAACTGGCAGTGAACTTGCTATGTAGATAAGGAGGGCCTTGAACTGCTGATCTTGCTGCCTCCATTTTCCAAGTCCTGGGAATAGAGGCATGTGGCACTATCTCCAGTTCAGGTATGCCCCAGCTACTCTGGCATTCTTTCAGTCCCTTCTGCAGTAGTGTCTGAGCCTTCAGGAGTGTATATAGCTGTCCGCACCCCCTTTTCAAAGGTGGTATTTTCTTATACGCAAGTGGAAGGGCATCTTTTAACCAGAGTGGCCAGATCAAAGCCAGAGTTACAACCTACCAATTACCCACTTTCCAATGCCTGGACAAATGATTAAAAGGTGAACTGGAACTCTCCTTACTGATAACTAACTTCCTAGCTAAGGCTGAAACCAGCAACATTTCAAGCATTTTCTGCTATATGCATTCTCACTTTGCCTGCACTACAAGACACTAGAGCAAGGAGGCTACCATGGGGCCAGTGAAATGGTAGGCACACAGGGGCTTAACATCTGGCTCTAATCCCCTGAACCTACATGGCAGCATTTGAAGGTGGGTAATTGGTCTAGGCCTTTTTTGTTTGTTTATCTGGTTTTGTTTTTTGAGACAGAGTCTCACTGTGTAGCCCTGACTGTCCTGGAACTCGCTCTGTAGACCAGGCTGGCCTCAAACTCATAGAGATCCTTCTGCCTCTGCTTCCTGAATGCTGAAATTAAAGGCGTGCACTACCACTGTCCAGCTTGGTCTAGGCCTTTTTTTTTAATCACATTCATTTACTTATCTGTGTTCATTTGTATAGGCACTCATGTCACCACATGAGGTTCATAGGCAAGAGAAAGGGATTGACTTGATGAAGTCTTTCTTTCCTAAAGACTTTCCTTTATTTCTCTCTACCTGGAACTTCAAACTCAAGGGACAAGTGTGGTCAAGGAAACAGCTCCCAAGGAGCAATGAGAGAAGGGGTGGGGGCCCGAGTGCAAGCCCAGAAGGAAGATGAGAATCGAGATTTGGGTTCAAAGAACCATCAGAGCCAGCTGTAGTGCTGACGCACCTGTAAGCCCAGCACTCTGGAGGTTGACCGGGAAGGTCTAGGGTCTGGGCCAGATGGGGACACATAGCAAAATCAGACCAGATCAAAAAGCTGGCAGGTGATCAGAGTCTGGGAAGGCTTCTGGAAGGAGGAGAAACTGGAACACTGACTTGGAGAATTGAAGTATGGAGAGTGGTGGGGGAGGGCACCGCAGGCTATTGGAACATCAGGAATCCACATGTGTGTGTGGTGGGGGCGTGGCGTTTTGGAGATATTGGCACAAAAACAAACAAATACCCAGATAAGACAACTGAAGTTGCAAAGAATGAGACAGACAGCAAGAAGCCAGTTAGACTGAGGGGGGGGGGGTAAGTTCCAAGGTCGCTGTAGAGTTATAAAACTTGCTCTACAGTTAGGAGCATGAGAAAAGAAATTCTATATCCCTTTTGAGAAGTACATGGCTGTGCCCAGCCATCCTCTACTCCTCACCAGGTTGAGTTGATTTAGGAGTATTTTCATATAAAAAAATCAGCGCAAGTATTTTATAATCACGTTGCAAACATGCAGGTCACTCTGTGTGTGTGTGTGTGTGTGTGTGTGTGTGTGTGTGTGTGTGTACACGTACCGAACTTCTAAGGGCATGCACAAAGTATGTCTTGTATGCTGGAAAATGGAAGCAGAGAAGGTGGTAGACTCATTTGGGTACTTTTGGAAGCTGCAGGATATAAAGAGAAGGTCACTGGACTTGGATTTGGATCCCAGATCTTCTATTGTCTTATCTGGGCAACCCAAGGTAAATTCCTTCATTTCTCTGAATCCCTTTTCTCATCTGTAAAATGGGCACAGCAACAGTACCTATTTGCCAGGCAGTAGTGGCACAACCTTTAATCCCAGGGATCAGGAGGCAGAGGCAGGCAGATCTCTGAGTTGGAATCCAGCCTGGTCTACAGAGTGAGTTCCAAGACAGACAGGGCTGCACAGAGAAACCCTGTATAGAAAAAACAAAACAGAAAATAACTACCTATTCTACATAGTTGTGATGAATGTGAAGTGAGATAACCTGTGAAACACCTGAAATATTGAAGCATGGAAGCATGAATAACTTCTTTTTTCTTTGTAGGTGATGGGCCTGGAACTTGCTATCTAGACCAGGTTGACCCTGAAGTCACAGAGATCTGCCTGCTTCTGCCTCTTGATTGCTGAGAGCAAAGGTGTGCACCACCATGCCTGGTACCACATGACCAACTTTTTATTAGTTCCTGATGCTATCATCCCATGTCACCCCTAGGAGCCTGTCCTGTAAACCATAACACCCTCCAATTCCCACCAAGTTGTGGCTTTGTCTTCCTGTTTTGTTTTATTTTATTTTGTTTCATTTTGAGGCAGGGTTTCTCTGTGTAACAGCGCTGGCTGACCCAGAACTCACCACATAGACCAGGCTGGCTCAGAACTCAGAACTCCACCTTACCTCTGCCTCCTGAGTGCTGGCTGGGATTAAAGGCGTGTGGTACCACGTCCTCTGAAATGCGTCTTGTCCTCAAGAAGGTTACATGTGTCTAACAGAAAAAATTATGCCAGATAGTTGGCAAGGAGGCCCTCTAAGGGGGGATACCCTGTTATGAACTACTAGGGAGTGAAAAGCTGAACTCACCTTGAGGACCATGGGCAGCTTTCTGCAGCATAGTCAATTTAGCTGGTCCTTTAAGGAAGAGAATTTGATTGGCAGAGAACAAGGTGAGGGGCTAATTTGGGTGACCCAAATAGGCAATGCAGTTGCCAACAGTTGAGACTCTGGAACAGAACTTGGGCTTGGAGAAGTGCAATTGAATTGCTGAAGGAAGAGGGAGAACACATAAACCTCTTAATCCCCGTGGAGAGTTTACGAGTGAAACCGTGGTCTTTTGCTTGGTATTCTCCGAGCCAGGACTTCAGCATGCATGCCTGTAATTTTAGCACTGGGAAGACTGAGGTGGGAGAATTTTGGAGACTTTGAGACCAGCCAGGACTGCAGAGTGAGACATCTGAAAAAAAGCAAATGCAAAAGTGTGGAGCCAAGAGGGAGCCTGATTCAAGGCTTAGGTTTAAGGGTAACTGAAGGAGAGTGGAGTTTAAGAACTAATCCCATTGCTAGTGTGGGGGTAGTCCAGTTGTAGAACTGGGGAGAAGAATGTCTACACAGGACTCTAAATGCAAGGCAGAGTTTACAAGGATGCAGCTGAAGATTCTGAAGCTGGGGATACTTACTCAGTTGACAGAGTGCTTATCTAACCTGTACCGAAGCCCTGGGTTCTTCACTCTAGCACTTCACCAAACCAGGTATGGGAGCATACAAATTTGTAATCCCAGCACTGCGGAGGTGGAGGCAGGAGGATCAAATGCTCAAGGTTTTCCTCAGCTACATATTGAATTCAAGGCCATCCTGGGCTACTTGAGACCTTGTTGCAAAAACAGGGGCTAGAGAGATGGCTTAGTGGTTACAAGCACTTGCTGCCCTTCCAGAGGACCTGGGTTTCATTCCTGAGGTACCCACATGGAGGCTCACAACTATCTGCTCCACACACATGCAGTGCACATACATACATACATACAGTGACACACTCATACACATGAAATAAAAGAAAAATCTTTAAAAAAGAAAAAAGTGAAAACCAAACTAACAGGACTGTGCCGGCAATGAGGTTCAGCAAGTAACGGTGCTTGCTGCCAAACCTGACAATGAGTTTGAGTCTCAGAACACACAGGATGGGAGGCGAGGACCTACTCCAGCAAGCTGTTCTCTGACCTCCGGGGCATGTCCCTCCAATAAATGAAGAAAAACCACTAAACTCTCCAAACCAATACAATCCTAACAATGACAAAAACAAACAACAACTAAATAAACCATTGAAGATTGGGGACCAGAGGGTCAAATTTCTCTTCCATACCACCTTCACCTGTTAAAAGACCAGAAAATGCCCTCAAATCTATTATTTCTTTCTGGGTACTTCCAGAGACTTTTGTTGTTATTGTTTGAAAATAATTTATTTACTTTTATTTCATGTGCATTTGTGGTTTGTTTGTTTGGTTTTTCGAGACAGGGTTTCTCTTTGGAGCCTGTCCTGGAACTCACTCTGTAGCCCAGGCTGGCCTCGAACTCACAGAGATCTGCCTGCCTCTGCCTCCCGAGTGCTGGGATTAAAGACGTGCGCCACCACTGCCTGGTGCATTTGTGTTTTGCCTGCATGAATATTTGTGTGAGGGTGTCAGATCCCCTGAAACTGGCGTTACAGTTATGAGCTGCCATATGAATGCTGGGAATTGAACCCAGGTCCTCTGGAAGAGTAGGCAGTGCTCTTATCCACTGAGCCAACTCTCCAGCCCTGTTGCTATTTTTTGCTTGAGACAGAGTCTCACTCTGGCCCAGGCTGGCTCCAGAACGATCCTCCTCCCTCAGCCTCCCAAGTGCTGGGATTCTAGGCTTGAGCTATTAGACAGGATTCCTTTTTTCAAGTAAAAAGAAATGTAGTTGCTATCATACAACTACAAGACCCAGCAAGGAGAAGGCAGGTTAATGCACAACCAGCTTAATTTCTTAATCACACAGAAAGAATCCCCAAATCTCCTAGAATAGAAAAAGAAGAGAAAAAGCAATGTGAATGTCCAGGGCTGATAAAGGTGCTTGTCACCAAGGCTGATGACCTGAGTTCAATCCTCAGACCCCTCAAGGTGGAAGGAAAGAATTGACTCAATGTGTCTTCTGACCTCTACACATATGCCGAGGCATGTACAGTCACACACACATACATCCTGGGCGGTGGTGACGCACGACTTTAATCCTGACTCTCAGGAGGCAGAGGCAGGTGGATCTCCCTGAGTTTAAGGCCAGCCTGGTCTACATAGCAAGTTCCAGGCCAACTAGGACTACATAATGTGACTGAAACAAAGAAAGGAAGTTAGAACCAGGTAGGCTCAGTGATACAGACCTAAAACCTCAGTGTTTGGTAGGTGGAAGCAGAAAGAACCAGAGTTCAAGGCCATCCTCAGCTATATAGTGAGTTTGAGGACACTCTGCCTATACAAGATCCTAACTCAAAAATAAAAACAAAACTGTCAATCAAACAATGCAAACATGTTAGAATCAACCAAAAGCATGCCCTTGCCAGATATATGGTGAGGTATGGGGACCTGGAGACAAGAGACATGCATACCTACAGACAAAATGTCAATTCTTTTTCATTTTTAAAAAGTGCTCACTGTTGCAAGTTACCTCACATTATCAGGTGTAGCCAAGAAGGCATGGAATGCTGATGATATGGCAGGCCCAGTATCAACAGCTTTATCGCTATCATCTCAGGTCAGCCTCTAACAATCCTGTCATATGGGTACCATTATTATGCCCATTCTACAGAATGGGGAACAGAGGCTCGGGGGAAATTAAAAAAAACAAAACTTATGGAAGACAGTGCTATGAACTGTTTGAGGGCAGGATTCAAACTCAGGTCTTCTTGGCTCTAAGCCCCACAGGCTAAGTGCTTGAGCTGTCCACTACACAGCCTCCAGCATCCTTTGCTCCCTTGTTCCTCACTACTCTATGGCTTCTCCCAATTAGTAGATTAGTCATGTGTTGACACTTCTAGTCTCAGTCTAATGGCTTGTTTATTTAACTGATGGATGCTGCTCCCCATTTGAGGCCATTAGCATTTAAACAAAACAAAACAAAACTGTTGAGCCTGGCAAAGTGACACTGTGTTTACTGTTTTTTCCCCAGTGTTAATTGTGAGCATTTTCCAAATATGTATTTTGATGTGCTAACAGTCCCTAAAGAGATCTGCAGAACAGTTCAGTAATCTCATGCCATTCCAGTCCCACTCCCCTTAATCTCTGGCGAGGGGGGAGAAAAATCTTGGCTAGCATGGGGAAAGGAGATAGTGACAGTCTCAAGCTGATGAATAATCAGGGGGCAGAGGAACTGGGCTGGGCCTTGGGGATAAGCCTTGCAATATCCCCTCTCCAGCTTGAAGAGGGAATTCGGCATTTCTTTCCGGGACAATGAGAACATCTGTGCCAAGGCAGAGGAGGAGGCCGGGCCATCCGAGGCATCTCTGCCGGAGTCTCTTGACACTGTCTGATTGTTACTGTCTCAGTTTCTGCTTGGATCACTGACCGTGTCCATTTAGAGCAGGCTGGCTCGGGGGAAGACAGTGTAGGGCTGAGGAAGGACAGAGAACACAGACCAACTGGGGGTGGGGTTATGAGGTGGGCAGGGAGTTTTACTAACCCTAAAGTGACCAGGTTACAAATGAGCTGCTACAAAGCACAGGGTGAATATATCCATAAATGGGAGGAAACAGTCTTTTCACTGTCCCCCCCACCCCCCACCCCGCGGTAATTGGTGTTGATGGATTCCAGTCTGTTTGTAGCCTTTTTCTTCTGACAGATTGGGGTTCAGCTCGACCTTGGGACAGAGCTACAGGTTTGTTCCTTATATGGGACAGTTTGTTTCACAGTGAGAAAACCCTGGCTACTTACTTTTTTTTTGGTTTCAGTTGTAAACTTGGAATTGATGACTTTATGTCTCCTTGCAAACCCACTCCCAGTGGTGGAGAGTCCTAAGACCCATTGTGTTCAGTTGATGACCGGGGCTATACCTGGCACCAGCAGCTCTGCTTTGGATTGCAGATGAGCTAAAGCAACTTCCTTAGTTTCTCTCTCAGGTGCATCCACAGTTCTGGGGATCCAGAGGTAGGCATTTGCCTCCTGCATAATTACTTTCATCAGTTTCAAAAACCATTGACTGCCCTTTCAAAAACCGTTTGGGCACCATGCTGTGCCTGGCACAAGCTAATAATCCCGATCTGGTCCTGGCCCTCGCCAGTGTACAACCTTAAGTCACAAAAGGCGGGCAGTTAACAAACACATCCAGTTATCTGCCAATCACAAGAGATCCATTGAGTGAGCTAGGGTAAGGAACAGGGACCTCCTTCAAAGAGCTTCCAGTCTGGTGAGTAAATAAGGTCTTGGCAGCAGAGGTTCGGGCGAGAGATACCGTCAACGTGGGCATTATGGAACAGACATGTTTTTAAGTAGTTATTGGCCTGTGGCTGGGCTTTCTACTTAGGACGCATCCCTCACCTGAGATGAAAGAGTTTAGTTCCAAGCCCTCCACCTGCAGAAGGTTGATACAAAGCCCAGAGGCATGGTCTCTCTGATGGGCCAGAACTCGGGCAGGGAGGTGCCCCCTTCCTCAAGCACTAGGCTGGGATGTGAATTCTCCCTGTCTCCCTGGGTGGTCAAGGCGTATCACTGGCTCTCACTAACGGGGCCACATTGTCCATAACTAAGGCGCCTGATGCTGGGGTGGGGGGTATTGAACCCAGCATCC
>CABHPQ010101986.1:0-13270 GCA_902168405.1 Peromyscus aztecus
GTGTGTGTGTGTGTGTGTTGGTGGTGTTGTTGTGTGTATATTGATTTGTATCTTTGGTATGTGTCCAGAATTCAGCCCCCAGTACTACTCCTTAGGTGCTTTCCACGTTGGTTTTAAGACAGGCTCCCTCATTGGCCTAACATTTTCTGATTTGGCTAGGCTGGCTGCCCAGTGGGCCTAGAGGATCTGCCAGTCTTTGTCTCCAACGTGCTCAGATTGCAAATGCATGCCAACATGCCCAGCTTTTTCACGTGGATTCTGGGTACTGACTGAGCATCTCCAGCCCCTAATGAGACTACCTCAGTGGTTGGTAGTTTTGTGAAGACAGTGAACCTATCATGGAGTATTTTAAGATCCTCATTTCTATCAACACTCCTGAGCCAGAAAATGTGCAGATATAAAGGTCAACAAAGAGTTAAAATATATGAGTAAGAACTGACCAGGGGCCCTGCAACTTCATCAAGCCTATGCTGGTCTCAACGCTCAACGCTTTCAGCACCCTGCACGTCTGCATCAACCACACGCCCAGAGAAGCCCATTTATAGTCAAACCACATAGAAAAGCCAAAGGGAAGAGTCGATGCAATTAACCTGAAGTGAAATTCTGCTTCTAAAAAATTCTCCCACTCTATTCTTGGATGTATAGTACACGGTTTTCACTGTAATGGCTCTTGTAAATTAATTGCAGACACAGCCGTCCATGGGCATTCTCAGAATAAGTGGCAAGTAGTTAATTGCACCCCAAATTAGCCAATTCTGCCCATAATTAACCATTTGAAGACAATTAATTGAATGCATAATATTTGCACCTGCAACTAATTGGAGACCCGTGTATTGTTCCTTGAAGAAATAAATAAATAAATAGTAACAACAACAAAAGAACCAGTGGCTACTCTTAAAACGTACTCTTTTATAGTCCCAGGTTCTAGAGAGCTAGGGAGCGGACAGAGCTCCGGAAATGCTCGACTCGCTGCAGCTGCCTGAGCAGAAAAACAATTTTAAGCTGAAAGGTAAAAGCTGTGTGTGTTTGTGACACGCAACATAACATTTCCTCTAAACTCAGACAGACATTATGCACGGACTAATGAAGGTAATTACAGCATGCTTTACAAAGACCAGCAAGGTTTACTGGGAAGCATTATTTTTAGCACTTTTCCCTCATTCTTTGTATTATTAATGCAAACTACCTGTATGTAACTTTTTAAAGCATCACCCTTTTTAAATGTTAAAGACATTCAACATTTGTAAATATTAAGATTCTTCTGCATTTTGACATAATAGTGTAATTGCGCTGTCCTAGAGAAAAGGTCCATCCCTACGATTTCTGATGTTATTTCTACCCACTGGTAGCTAATGTGCTTGCAAATGTAAAAAGCAAATGTTTTCTTGTACTTACATAATCTCAGAGGAACTATTACTTCTGTGTCATTGTTTCAGCTGCAGCAGAATCATGGATTGGTCTCTCTGCTCTCTTCACAGAACAAATGATTAATAATAATAAGGAAAGCTGGGCAGTGGTGGCACACAACTTTAGTCCCAGCACTCTGGAGACAGAGGCAGATGGATCTAGGCCAGCTTGGTCTACAGAATGAGTTCCAGGATAGCTAGGGCTACACAGAGAAACCTTATCTCAAAAACTAATAATAATGATAAGAATAATATTAATAATATTAAAAATAGTGATGTATCAATCACTTAGCATTTAACATACATAACCTCTCTTATATGGTCACATTTTTATGCCTGCTTTACAAAGAAGAAAATTGTCCACAGAAACTATACTAATTTATACTATACTATTCTCAATTTTACATAAGCAATAAGCCTAGAAAATGTAATCTAAACTCAAATAATGAAATCCACTGGAGGTGAGCATTACAGAGCCCGAGACTGAGTGCCTGCCTCACTAAGATCAGGCCACAAATACTCCCATCAGATTGCGTACTGTTTTGCTCCCTTTGAGGAGTCCTGAGGATGAGCAGGGGACACAAGCAGGCACAGTGTGTCATGTGAATTACATCTTAGTTGCTCTAGGTGTCCCCAACGCCATGAGCTCCATCTTCAAACAAAAAGATGCCACTCATCTTTATTTTATAGAGGATAAAATTAGGGGAAAGCAATGTAAATGAAGTTGCTTAAGAATACGCCTTGGAGAAAGGTCACATCACAGAGGCTCCTGTACACTTATGAATACAGTCAACTGTCTTTGTCGCAGGCTCTAAGAAAGGACAAACCCCAATGGGCCATGGCACAGAAGTCGATACCCACATGCAAAACACAAGACATTGATTGGATCCTTATCTCTCACTGTAGATAGATGTCATCTCAAAACAGATTAGAGATCTGAAGGTAGGAACTAAAACTGTGAAAGTTCTGGACAAGCACACAGAGGAGACTTCCACGCCCTCTGTCTTTGAAATGTTATTTTAGGTAGAATAACAAAGCATGTATAACAAAACAAAAAAATTAAATTAACAGTTGAGACTGAAATGTTCTTGTGCAGCAAGGGGACCGACAAATTGTAAAAAGCAACATGCAGACCAGAGGAAAATATTTATAAACCATCTATTATGGTGAGGTTTCAAATTTAAATATACAAGGAACACACAAAACTCAACGGTGAACAATAACAAAAAACAACAAAACGTCACCAGCAATAAGAATATAATAACAGCAATAACAACCATAAGCTAACTGGAGATGGGGGAAGAGGGGCGTGGCTCCCAAGGCAATTACCCAAAGGCTAGCTAACGCATGGAAATGAGCTCTTAGGCCACTCTGGGAAGATGGAAATGAAAGCAAGTGTGAGCTGTCGCCTCATGGCCACTAGGGTGGCTCTCATCCAAAAGTCAGAAGGTAGGAAGTGTGAGAAAGGAGGTGCGAAAAGGAGCCCGCACACAGTCGGTGGGATTGCAGAGACACAGGGCACACACGCGAGGAAGGCTACTCAAGGCACCGAGCAACAACTCTCACAGGCTCCTGCACACCTGCTTCCGGGCATGGTTTTAGAGAAAATGAAACCAGGGTCTTGAAATACAAGACTCTGCAGGCACAGGTCTCTTGCAGTACTGTTTACAACAGCCCAAACGTAGAAACCCAAGCGTTCATGGGTCAAGAATAGAGAAAGAAACCGTACAGATAGGTCACAAAAGGAGTACCCTACCGCTAGTCAGCCTCAGAAAAACATTTCGCTCTTTGTGACAACGTGAGTGAATCAGGAAGACACTATGCTAAGCAAAAAAAAAAAAGAAAAAAGGAAATCCAAAGAAAAACACATTCTATATAATCTCAGTTATGTGGAATCTAAACAAACTCAAAGAAAGGGCTACTTCAGTGGTGTTTCCCAGGAACATCCTAAGAATGGCATGTGATAGCCATACTTTGCAAATAAGTTTTGTTTCTTTGTTTGCTGTTTTTATTTTTCTTTTTTGTTATTTTGTTTTGTTTGGGGGGTTTATTGTTTGTTTGTTTGTTTGTTTTTGAGACAGGGTTTCTCTGTGTAGCCCTGGCTGTCGGAACTCACTCTGTAAACTAGGCTGACCTCGAACTCACAGAGATCCTCTTGCCTCTGCCTCCTGAGTGCTGGGGTTAAAGGCATGAGTCACCACCACTGCCAGCGCAGAGTTTCTTAAACAATCAAAAAGTAATAGGACAAGCATTGAGGAGAAGACAGAGGCAGCAGAACATCATTAAATGAGGTTACAACATCCAGCAGTGATGGAAGCCCGATGAAGAGAGTAAACAGAGGTGACATCACCAAATCTGGGGCTTACAGCATCCACACTGACAGACAGTGGAAGAAGCATGATGGGGTTCCTGACTCAGAGTCTTGCCTCTGATGAGCCTCCCATTCCCACAGCAGGCCTCTCTATACCATGGAGTAAGCAACAGCTACCTCTGTTGGAAATGGCTCTCCTTCCAGCTGTTCTCAGGGGCATATTGCTTTCAGCACCATTAGCTGCTTGCTGTTTCCTTTCACCCTGTTCAAGAGCCAGGAGGCAGCCTAATGTGGACAGGGGTATTATTGTGTTTAGACACAGTCATTTTATTTTGCATGAGTGTTTTTTTTCTGCATGCATGTGTGAAGTCCAAGGAGGCTGGAAGAGGGCATGGGATCCTCTGAAACTGGAGTTACAGACCATTGTGAGCTGCCATGTGGGTGCCAGGAAGGGATCCCAAGTCCTCTGCAAACACAGTAAGTGGAAGAGAGGGAAAGATGCTGACAGTTGGAAAGCCAGTCCTGGAAATAACATCACTTCTGGTGGTTCCAAAGGCCACCAGCAGAACCATCAAGAAAAGTGCCCAAGAATTGGAAGTAGACATGTGGAAAATGGGAGCTAAGACTGAAAGGGTCAGGCTAACCAATTTGGCTACTAAGGAAGGAGGCTGGGCTGTGGCAGGCAGCAGCAGTAGGTGAGGTCTACACAAGCAAGCCATACAGGGCGGGAAGGCCGCAGTGGCTCTGTGATTAGGTGCAGATGGGCTCCACCACACTCAATTAAGTCCATATCGTCAGGACCTGGGTTCCTAGTGAATATGAATAAAAGTTACTTGGTTTTGTCGGGGCAGACTATCACTATATCATAAGCTGAAAAATGCCCAAGGGTTGGTTTCCTAAAACCTCCTAAAATGATTCATGTCTTTGGTTGCATTAAGGACCTGCATGACAGGCTCCTTCACAGGTGACATGGAGTGCCGGGATGGGACTTCAGTAGACCACCATCGGTAAGCAGCAAACGCTATGCCAGACACCTGGCCATCAGGAAGAGCAAACAATGAGAACATCAGGAATGGGGAGAATATATGAGTTGTGTGTGTGTGTGTCAGTAATAAGCGCTAAAAGCAGAGAGAATTTATAGTCCATTTCCCCCAACAAGTAAACTTGAAGCACAGCATTGTCAAACAAGTCACTGATAAAAAATTTTTTTTGAACAGGACCAAACAAACACAGCACCCTGGGACACATGCCCCGGTAGCTTCATCACCTCAGACATTCGTCAAAATCTGCAGAGGAAGGATTTACCACAGAGACAGGATGTTCTTCCTTGGCTTCACATCTCCACCTAACCTCCGGTGCACAGGCGAGGCTGCTTGAGGGGCAGCACGCGGGCGCTCATGTCTCTCCCTGGGTATCCACACACTCACGCCACTTCCTTCTCACCAGCCCTGCTCCTCATCAACAGCCTCTTGCCGTGTAATCAAGATTGGCCTCAAACTCCCGGCAATCCTCCTGCCTCAGACTATGAAGTGCTAAGATGACAACTATACTCCACCATGCTCAGTTTAAACAAAAACGACGCTTGAGTTTAGTCTGTGTTCTTCGGAAAAAATCACATGTGCTAAATAATTCTCTCTCTCTCTCTCTCTCTCTCTCTCCCTCCAGAGATTATTAAAAGCATGAGTTTGACTTTGTTTTATTTCCCTCTGCCATGTAAGGGCGAAGCTTGGTGGTGTGATAGCTGATGGATTTATATAATAAGTGGGTTTATTCCCCCAAAGCAGACGGAAGTCCTTTGGCATCTCTGGGAACAGAATATCCTGAGGACAACGTGCCAGCATTTCCTTTGCAGTGTCCGCTTCCTAGAGACAAGAGTGCCCACGTTCTGTCCCGCATACCGACCCTTCCCCAGCACTTGATGCAGCCCACCTCCCCGCCCCCAAGGACCTGAGCATTTCTCCGTTACTCCATTCATACATGTCCTGGAAGCAGCCAGGTTTCTTTATTATTTGTTGGTCTCGGTACCAGTACCCTCTTGCCATCTTGTGAACTGTAATGGATGTCTAGAGTGGCAGCCCGGGGCAGCCACACCTTCAGCTTGTTCCGAGGCAGGGGTGGCCTTAGATCTACAATTACATCATTTGTAAATGCCTCTTTCCTTTCCAGCTGTTAAGTCTCCACTCCTGTCTCCCAATAGAATCGCAGCACAGCGTCATGCATTGTATATGAAGGATTGCCAGCAAGGCACCTGTTTTTCTGTACGGCGCCCTTTCCTACACCCACTCAAACCTGAATTTATATCCAATTTACAGGGGATGCTGCCTCCTGTCTCTCCAGTCACCCACAGTGAGGGGCAGGGGTTGGGCAAAAGTGGAGGAATTGGAGCAGAGAGGGGAAGCCGGGGAAGACAACTCAAACCCATGACTCAGCTTAGGTCTCGCTTCCATCTCATTAAGAGTCTGGCTTTCCCTGGGCTCCCTCTCTCCATGTGCATGCTCACTCTTCACAGAGACCTCTAGATTCCCAGCCTTCCCTCAGCCGGCCCCTCCCCCCTCCCCTCCTCCCCGTCCTCCCCGCAAAAGCACATCTTGCCTCCTGCACACCACGTGAACGGGGACTCGCAGATGCATAATTTATACAGACACATACTGGCTGACGGATGCCACTCCTTTCAGCCCTTACAAAAGCGGTGAGGAGGAGTCCCTCCTAGAATATGAGGTGCAGATCAGATGGCGGTGGGGCCCCAGCGTATTGTGGAGCATGTGCTGTTTCTAATGACGCTGAAATCTCTGCAGCCTCCTTTGGGCTCGCGGCAAAGACGCCAGTGTCTCAGCCTGTCTCCCAGTCTCTTCAGAGCCCAAGACACAGCAGTGTCTTTCCTCACGTTATTTGCAAGTTGCTCACCTTCGGCTGTCTTCAAACATGACCTCATTGCCACCTGCCAGGCAGAGGATGGGTGTAAAATGCTACCCTATTATGTGGAGGATGGTGTGAACCCTGGAAGCCTCCTGTCCCAACAGCCAGCCTGAAAAGAGCAGATGGGAATGAGGGGGTGGGGAAATGGACAGAAAAAAGAACTGAGGATTCCTTTCTCATTCATTAGCAGGCCTCCTCACCCCACCACACATTAAAAGAAAGAAAGAGGAGGAAGGGAAAAAAAAAAAAAACAGCTATTTTTAAAAATGGTAAGGAACAAAAATATTCAAGCCCCATCAGTCAAACAAGGAATGAATTCCAGGCACAGAGGCTTTCCTTGCTTGGGGTGTTTGGGAATAATTTTTCAACATTTGAGCTCCATCTTGTCTTCACGGCTTCTCCACATTATGGCTGGGCTTTGGAGTGAGTCAGTCACTGAAGACACACTTAATCAATGTCACACTGATCCCCACCAAGGTTCCTGCTGGTCGGGCCTCAGCAATGAAATATTAATGAAAAGGGGAGGGGACAAGGAAATAAATGTCCTGAGTGGGTTTAAGATTTTTCTTCCTAGGGTATCTCTGGGAGGATGGGAAAGGACAAATACTTCCTAGCATGTCACTAGGAGGGATGGAGGACAAAGAGCCCTAAGTAGGTTTCCAGAATCCTGAATCCGAACTGCGAAATGGTGAGAGGAAGTCAAATTTCGTGTAAGATAAAGGTAAAGAGTGCCGGGTGGGTTAGAAGCAGTGTTTTATTCTATCTGCAACAGCAGCACATGGAGGGGCTGCCAAGGTGGCTCACTGGGGTCCTCAGAACCCACTGAACCCACTGGTGCCTTGCGCGGCTTCGCGCCTGCATTCCCAGTGCAGGGCAACTGAGTCGGAAGATCTCTGGGGCTTGCTGGACAGACAGGTTCAGCAAGAAACCCTGTCTCAGAACATAAGGTGGGGGCACTGGGAATAAGATCTTTTATTTCTCTTCCAGAGGGAATCTTGGATATCTCACAACTACCTCTATCTCTAACTCCAGGGCCACTGAAGCCTCTGGCACACACACACACACACACACACACACACACACGCACACACACACACACACACACACACACACACACACACACACACAAAATATTAAAATCTTTTTTTTATTTAAGAAATTTTTAAATTCATTTTACATATCAACCTCAGATCTCCCTCTTATCCCTCCTCTCGCTCCTCTCCAGCCATCCCCTCTGTTCTGGTGGAAGCTCCACCTCAGCCCCTAGCACCCTGGCATCCACGCACCCAAAGAGTCTGGAATGTTCTGGTGGAAGCCCCACCTCTCTGCCCAGACCCTGCCCCTCAGTCCTGCCAAACACAGCTCCTCCCCCAGAGATGCTCAAGACCACTCCCACAGGGTATTTAAACTGCTCCCCCCCCCCAACAAAAAACCAGACACATGCTTTTTTGATCTCTCATCCCTGTCTCCTTTCTGGTGGGCCAGAGAATCACCACGGAATGCTTTACCCATTAAACCCGGGCTTTTTGTGATTCAATCTGATTTGGATTGCTTCATCAGCAGAGAGGCTTGTCAGGGTGCAACAAACTTTTCATCCGCCTCCTCCAGAAGGGTAGGATCTCCCATGGGGAGTCAGCAAAGCCTGGTACATTCAGTTGAGGCAGGACCAAGTTGAACAGAATCAGTTGGGTCAAACACGCTTCCAGGAGAAGGCCAGCTGATGCTGAGGGGACTAGCTCCCCTTCCCTCCCTCCAAAGCCTGCTTCCCTGTTCCTGGCACAGTAGGCGGTCTTCTCCCATGTGGTGTCTGCAGGTAAATTTCAGAGAACCCTTTTCAATGTGAACAGCAAATTATAGGACATGGGAAGGAGGCCTGCAGATTATTGCCACAGAGGAAGGTATTTATTGGCTCAAAACAAACAACCTTTGTTCCCAAAGTAATACGATTAGCCACTAAATGAGGCAGGCAGGCGCTGTTAGGAGCAAACTCTTATGGTAGTGCACCTTCAAATTTCCTTTCTTTTTTTTTTTTTCCAGTAAAACTTTATGATGAAGACATGCCAAGAGGAAGTCCTATCCACCATCCATATGACAAAAACCGGATCATGCCCAATGTCTTCCCCATTTTAACATTTCAAATGTGTGCTCCTTGACTTGGGGCTGAGCATGCCCCAAAATCTGAATGTCACCCTGCTTGCTTGCTTTTGTTTTTTTTCCCCATTACATCTATTATTTTATGCAAATATATATGAGAGCATATGAGTGTGTGTGTTTGTGTGATTTGCATACTCACATACTACAGCATACTTTCAAAAGAAAATCAGAGGACAACTTGTGGGCATGGGTTCTCTCTTCCCACCCTGTGGGTCCTGGGGTTCAATCTCGGGATGTTGGAGAGATGGAGTATAATCACTCTCTGAGCCAGCTCCTGGATTCCACCTTTCCTCACTGAAGGACTGGTTGTCTTACACTGCCCATGCTCTGGGATGTGTATAGGATCCGGGCAGGCACTTCCTTGGTTGGAGAAAGGCCTGGCTGTGGAGGTGACTCCCCGACTTTCCTGCTGTAAGTCATGAATCCTTCTCTGCTCTCACCTCTTGGTTGGGCTTCTTGGTCAACAAGACGTGAACCCACGGCACCCGGTTATTCTGCATCCATCCAGGGCGGTAGAAAACCTGCAGGCCTGTCCAGTTGGCTTCAAAAGCTCCAGGTTTCTTCTTCCTGTCATTTCTTTGTGTTGTTTTGCCCATCCCTGGTGGTGCTAAAGGGTGGCTCTTTTGGAGCTCTTGGAGAAATGGGGCCTAGGACTCAGCCCTTTGAGGCAGCTCACCCAGATTTTCCCTCTGGATGTCACTTGTGAGAAGCTGACAGATGCCGTCTGAGAGAGCCCCATTTTCTGATGTTGATTTCTTTGCCACTACCTAGTGATGTAGAGGGTAGACTGTAACATGAATCTTAAAGGGTCTTATTAATAAAAACAAACCCAGAGCCAGGTATTGGGCTGAATGCTGAAAGATCAAAGAAACAGAACAAGCCACAGCCACCCTCACCTTGCCAGTGCCTCAGCTGATCTTGTTTCCTCAAACTGGAAGCCTCTGAGTCCTCATCTGAATGGATCTCAGCTGAACTGCTGCTAAAAGCCTAAAAGCTTAAAAAGCTAAAGTTTCTGGTCCTCGTGCCTTATATACCTTTCTGCTTCCTGTCATCACTTCCTGGGATTAAAGGCATGTGTCTTTTCCAAGCAAGGCATGAGATCTCAAGTGCTGGGATTAAAGGTGTGTGTCACCACGCCTGGCTATTTGCAGTGTGGCCTTGAACTCACAGAGATCCGGATGGATGGATCTCTGCCTCCAGAATGCTAGGACTAAAGGCGTGTGTTACCACTGCCTAACCTCTATGTTTAATATAGTGATCGTTCTGTTCTCTGACCCCCAGATAAGTTTGTTGGGGTGCATATATCAACCACAGTAGACAGTGCTGAAAATGTTGGGAAGGAGTGAGCATGTGGACACGCAAGCATTGAAAGCAGGCTCAGGATGGGTTCCACTCATACACTACAGACCAGAGGCCTAAGCCGGTCTATCACCTCTCTCTGGCATAATTCTATCTCTCCCCATTCACTTACACATTGCCCAGGCTGCTTCCAACAACAATGCCAGTTACTTAGAGCTGAGAGGTTATAACCTAAACCTTACAGCTTGCAATATATATATATATATATATATATATATATATATATATATATATGCTGTCTGCATCTTTGTAGAACACATTTGCAAAGCCCTGCTGATAGGCAGTGGGCAGCTGTTAAATTTTATCTTCTATAAACACACTGCAATTAACAAAACAAGGCCTGAAAACAAATGATAATTCTCAAGATCTCTAAAGATCTCCCAGGTCAGTTCATTGGAGTTTTTGAGAAGACTGTTTACTCCCCAGGTGAGGTGGGGCACTCCCTGTAATCCCACCATGTGGAAGGAAAAGAGCCTGAGTTGATGGGCAGCCTGGGTGACAGAGGAAGTCCTAGCCCAGCCTGGAAAGACATAGGGAGAACCTCTATCGGGAAATAACAAAAAATAAAAATGAATGAATAATAAATAAATAAGATTGCTTACTCAACACAAGGAGTTAAACCACACTTCCTAGTCAATAGATCACATTCTTTCTGGATCAACACGATCAATTCCCTCCAGTCATTTCTGATTCTTTACAAAATTCTGCTTGGAGACGTGAGTGAAGTGTGTAACAATTGAAAGGGAGCAGAGTGGTTCATTCCTGCGGCAGGAATGATGAGGTGTGGCTCCCATACACCTCCCAATTGTCAACTAAGGCTTTATGTTGTTTAAGAAGGCATTTTCTACATCTTAACCCAAAAAACTATGTAAAGAAGCACTCTTGGGTACTTGGATTGTTCTTAGGATGTGAATTTTCTTCCAAGACTCAAGCCTTTAAACACTTAATCCCAAACTGGTGGCTATTTTGGAAGCTTGTAGAACGTTTAGGAGGTGGATCCTTGATGGAGAACATGGGTCACTGGAGGCGGGTCTTGAGGCTTCTTACCTTGATCTCACTTCCTGTTCATGTCCCTGGCTGTCCATGCAACGTGACCAGCTGCTTCAAGTACATGACATCATGCCTTCCGTGCATGATTGAACTAACTCTTTGAACTGGAAGTCCAAATAAGCCCTCTCTCCCTTAAATAGCTTTTGCATTGTATTTTATTACAGCAACAAGGAAAATTACTAAAACAGTGATAAAACAAATAGTATGAGATTTTACAGAGTAAGAATGATTGTCAGCTTCCTATATAGCCCTGACTTGGATATACAGGGAGCTGGGCCCAACTGGAGAAATGATAAGCTTGCTCCTTCATCAAGAACCTCAAGACCAAGTTTGAAAAAGAGATATCCTGAAATAAAAAGAATTGAAAGATGTGTAATGTCCAAATTAGACTGAGTGTTCCATATCACTGACTAAAGCCAAAAGGAGAGCACTTGTCCCTTTATTTGGGACTACGGATTTGATTGCTGTCTCTGGTTAGAACCAAGACAAACAAGGAGAACAAGAGTATGAGCCTGGGACAATGCCACTTGTTGTACCAAATTTCTTACAGCATTCAGCCTTATTTCCATTTTCACCTACCCAAGGGGGACCCTGGTGAGCCCCTGCCTGGATCCATCCACTAGGAAGTCAATGGGTGAATACAGTAGGAAACAGTGTCTCTGTCTCCTGAAGAAGGGTCTGTCTACCTCAACAGATCCCTGAACAATATTACTATTTTCAGCTCTGATTCAACCTGGGGTTCACAGGAATCCCACATCTCTGGTTCCTCCCTCTTCTCTATCCTGTCCTGTTGAAAATTGCTTGTAATTGGCGAATGTCTCTATTTTGCTAGTTTAGTTGCAACACATCCCTTTACTTTTCCACTTCAGAGATGTAGGCTTGTCTCCTATTTGCTGTCGTCTGACCTTTCGTGTCTTTTGTGTTTATATAGGATACTATAAAGGCTGGCTATGCTGTCATTTCAGTGTGGCAACAAAAGAAGGGCCCTGTTAAATCCGCCACATGCAAGGCCAACTCTGCACCTTGGTTTTTGCTTTGATTCTGTGGAAGGAGAATGGATGGCATCACCATGGAGACTTTCTCGTCTTTGATCTTGTTTCCTGCCAGTCTGTCCCGCACCATCTCTAATCCATCAGCAGGTGTCCCTCTGACCAGCCCAACTGGTCCATGAAGGGAACTGAAAGCAGCCACTGGAGGAGACCTTCAATGGATGAGTACAAGGCTGGGGAGTGAGCGATTGAACTGATCTCTTTCAAAGAAATAAAGGAGTTTGAGGATGAGATTTTTTTTTAACAAAAGCAAGCCTTTATAGTCATTATCATTGGATTAAAATTCAAACTTTGCTATGTGCTTACTATGTAGTCTTCCAAGAGTCCCTGAAGCCTCAATGTTTCCACCCATAAAACGAGGAATTATGAAAATCAATGGAAATAAAGCATGTAGAAAATCTAGAACAGTGTTTGGCAAGTAGGTACTCCTGAAAAGCATTAGGTTCTTCCTCGAAGTCTCATATCACCACCTCCCTAAAGAGAAGTAATTCATACTAAAAGAAAGTATCCCACTTTGTCTGAACTAAAATTCAAATAATTATATCTGATCTTTGAGCATTCCAGCCTAGATTAACCTCAGCTCAACATCTTGGCAGGGAAGCTGTGAAGTTCATGGTGACGGTGTCTGTATGAGCCTGTTCTTTGTGAAGAAGGAAGTAGCAGGATGCTGATGGAACGAGGAACAGGTACCACCTTGTTGAAAGCCTGCATGATGGATCCACTTCTGTTAGCTGAACCACAATTCCACAAATTCCCAACCTCCCCAAATGGCTCCACCTACTGTGAAAGTTGTATTCAAACATACAAGCCTGTGGGGGACATCTCACATCAAAACCACAAGGACACAAATAGAGAAGGTTGATGTTTATACAAACACTAAATAGAACAGATATGTCAAACAAGGACATAAATCTAAAACAACATTCTTGTGTTGGTGGCCATTTTGGTCATTAAGTTCCAGAGAAAGCATGGGAAACAGGTTTTCGAAAGATGTCCATTTTTGGTCAATGCCAGGATAAGGCATA
>CABHPQ010101989.1:0-17654 GCA_902168405.1 Peromyscus aztecus
TTTCTGTACTTAGAATTTATTTATGAATAGACAGTGTGTGGTGCTCGAGGTAAATTTCTGTCAATAAAACTCTTTGCTATGTTCCCATCACCTGTGTGTACTTATGATCCTAGACCTAAATAAACATAATTTGTGTTTGTGAAAAAAAAAAAAAAATTAAGACCACATGAGACTAGGAAGAAGTAAAGCACTAGAGAGGCCCACAGAAATCCACAAAGACGCCCCCACAATAGACTGCTGACAATAGTTGAGAAATATCCCTGAACTGACCTACTCTGGTGATAGGATGGCGAAACACCCTAATTGTCATGCTAGAAATCTCATCCAGTGACTGAGGGAACTGGATGCATATATCCACAGTCAGGTCCCAAGTGGAGCTCTGGGAGTCCAATTGGCACGAAGGAGGAGGGTTTATGTGCGCAAGAGTTGTTGGGACAAGGGATGGATGAAATACAGGGACTAGTGGCCAAACCAATGGAAACACATGAACTGTGAACCAATGGCTGAGGGTCCCAAATTGGATGCGGCCCTCTGAATGGGTGAGACAGCTGAGTGGCTTGATCTGTTTGGGATGCATCCAGCCAGTTGGACTGGGTCCTGTGCTCAGTGCACGAATTGGCTGTTTGAAACCTGGGGTTGAGCAGAGACGCTTGGCTGAGCCTGGGAGGAGGGGACTAGACCTGCCTGGACTGAGCCCACCAGGTTGATCTCAATCCTGGGGGGGTCTTTCCCCTGGAGGAGATGTGAATAGGGGGTTGGCTGGGAGAGAGAAGCGGGGCGGTTAGGAGGAGAATGGAGGAATCTATGGCTGATATGTAAAGATTAATTATATTGTAAAATAAAATAGAATAATATATATATAATTTTTCAAGGTAAAGAAGTATCTCATTAAAAATACATTTAAATTGTATAAAAACATTCTGACAGGATAACAGAAATGAATTAGTAACACATAAATACATATAGTCACTAAATGGTTGGATATTAAGCCATTTACTTCAAAATTAACAATGAATCAAATAAGTTTTTGCAGAGAAAATAGATGTTTGAAACTATTAAAAATATAAATAAAATCACTAAATTATGTATGTCATTGAAACAGTTGTGAGAAGAGATACTATACCTACCATTGGAAAAAACTTTTAAAGAAACACTTTTGATTTCTTTTAAAGAGATTAAAGATGATGACAAAATTAATCTCTAAGAAGTACAACATAGAAACAAAAACATAACAATAATCAATGGAAGATAAATCTAAGTTATGTATGTAGATCAATGGTAGAACGCTTGAAGAATCATATAGATGGTCTTTTGTTAGATTCAAGTGTCATAAAAAAAACTATCTGTCAGAAAGGAAATTTGAAAACAATTAAGGATGTTAATAGTGGCTGCTTGAAAATAATTATGAAACCTCTTAGTTATACAGAAAATAATATAATGTACAAATGGTTTGTATCAGGGGAGAGAAAAATGAATGTATGAAGTAAAGAACTCAAAAAGTTAAGAAAAGAGAGTTTAGCAATGAAGCTCAGAGGTAAATCATGTTCCTAGAACATTCTGGTCCCTGAATGTGATTCCAAGGATTGGCATAGATCAGTTTTGAGATAAGGTCTTCTTTATCTCTGACAGATGTAAGATGGTATCTCAGAGTAATTTTGATTTGCATTTTCCTGCTGACTACATTTTTTGATCAATTCCTTACATGTCTTTCTGCCATTTGAGCATTTTCTTTTGAGAATTCTCAGTTGAGCCCTAGCCCTTTTTTGAATTCGACAGTCAGGTATTTTCATGTCTAGTTTTTGAGTTTTTTATGTATTGTGGTGTTCAGCACTGGGTCAGAGGTGGAGTTGATGAAGAACTTTTCCCATTGTGCAGGCTGTAGCTTTTTCTTATTGACCATGCCCTTGGCCCTACAAAAGCTTTTTAGTTTCAAAAGGTCCAGTTCATTAATTGTTGTTCTTAGTATCTGTGCTTCTTGTATTATATTGAGGAAGTAGTCTCTACTGCCAAAGCATCAAGATGACTTAGTAATTACTCTTCGATTAGTTTCATAATGTCTGGGTTTATGTTGAGAGGTTTGACCTACTTGGACTTAAGTTATGTGCATCGTGACAGATACGAGTCTATTTGCAGTCTTCTACATGTTGGCATCAAGTTATGCCAGAACCCTTTTTTGAAGATGTCCTATTTTTTGTATTATATACTTTTTTTTTCTTTTTTTGATTTTTTGAGACAGGTTTCTTTGTGTAGCTTTGCATCTTTTCTGGATTTCTTACTGTAGACCAGGCTGGCTTTCAACTCACGGAGATCTGGCTGCCTCTGCCTCCTGAGTACTCTGATTAAATTTTGTGCCACTACAGCCTGGATTCTTTTTTAAAATTACATGTTCACATGTGTACAGAGTGATGTCAGGGACTTCAATTCAATTCCACTAATCTACATTTTCATTTTTATGCCAATAGCAAGATGTTTTTATTATTGTTGCTGTATAGCATATCTTGAAGTCAGAGATTGTGATGCCTCCAGGGGTTCTTTTATTGTATACCATTTTTAGCTATCCTTATTTTTTGCTTTACTAATGAACTTGTGTATTTTTCTTTCCATGTCAATGAAGAACTATGTTGGGATTTTGATGGAGATTATATTGAAAATCTATAGTTTACATTTCATGAGATATCCATTTTTATTTTGTTAATCCTAGCTATTCATGTGCATGGGATTTACGCACAGGATTTATGACGTATTCTTCATTTACTTGCCTCAGAGACTTAAATTTCTTGTGATACAGAGCCTTTGCTTGTTCAGTTATAGTTACCCCAAGGGATTTTATAGTATTTGTTGAATAATGTAATGGTGGTGTTGCTCTGATTTCTTTCCCAGCACGTTTAATATTTTTTTGTAGGAGGGGGACAGATTATTTTGTGTAAACCTTTTCTTCTGCCAGAATACTGAAGGTGTTTAACAGCTGTAGCATTTCCAGGGTCAAAATTTTGGGATCACATATGAATACTATCATATCATGTGCAAATAGTGAATGTTTGAATTCTTCCTTACCAGTTAGTATCCACTTAATCTCTTTTTTATATTTTACTAGAACTGCAAATACTCTATTTAATAAATATGGTGAGAGCAGACTGATGAGGATGTCTTTCAATATCCTGTGAATGTGAGCTGATTGACTTATGAATAAAATGCTGATTGGCAGTAGCCAGGTAGGAAGTATAGTTTAGGTGGGATAAGCAAAGAGAGATTCCTGGAAACAGGAAGGATGATTCAGCCAATCCTGGAAGAAGCAACATGTAAAAGTACCCTTAAGCCACAAGCCACCTGGCAAGGGGTGGATTTATAGAAATGGGTTAATTTAATATATTAGAACTTGATAGCAAAAAACCTGTCATGGCCATACAGTTTATAAATAATATAAGTCTCTGTGTGTTTACTTGGGTCTGAGTGGTTTCAGGAAATTATTCTTTCAATTTTTTAAATATTCTTTTCCCTATATTCTTTATTGATGATTTCCAATATTTTGTTTTTTAAATTCTTAATGTTTTATGGATTTCTTCCAATTTCTTGTTTGTCTTTTTCCTCAATTTCTTTAAGGGATATTTTTTTCATTTTTTTTCTTGAAAGGAAGTTGTACATTGCAAGGTGTATATGGGGTTTTCTTGGGGTGGTTCCTGCAGGAGTTTTCTGCCTGGCTGGCAACTGGTGCAGAGTTGGGTGGAAGTTCCTGGGGATTGGCCCTGTCCTAGGACCTCAGTCTTAGTGGCAGGACTCTCTGGGAGGGAGAAGAGTCACTCACCTCTAATGCCAGTGAGAGCAGGCAGTTTGGTTAACATGCCTTGGGAATTTACTGGGTTTACCGGCAGATGTGTTTTGGAACAGTTTGCGTAGATTGCAAATTCCATTGGAGGGTTTGGCAACTTTGGCAGAGTTGGGTTGGGATTCACAGGAACTGGCTCTGTTCCAGGTCCTGATTCCTAGTGGTCGAGATCATTTTTTATTACAGTCATATAATATGTGTATATGATATGTAGAATCTACGGACTCCAATTTTTCCTGGTAGTCTCATTTTGTGTCCCTTTCTCTATTTCTGGGTCATTTTTGTCTTTTTAAATTTTCTGTCTGCATATCTCTTCTATCTGTCTCTTGTGTGTGTGTGTGTGTGTGTGTGTGTGTGTGTGTTTGTGTGTGTGTGTGTGAATGTGTGTGTGTGTGTTTGTGCTTGTGTGTGTGTGTGTGTATGATCAATTTTGAATATAAACTATTGGAAAGTAGAGTTTTTCCCAGAAGATTATTGAATTCTTCTCTCAGTAATTATTGATAGTGGGTAACTCTTCATGGAAATCTAAAGTTAAAGTTTTCCCCACCACTGTTTTCATGTTCAAGGAGAAGCCAGGAGAAAAAATGACCTTAGCACCATTTCTAATTCTCATGGAAACATAAAAGCTAGTACATGATACTTAACTTTCAGATGTACAGTGCAGCAAATCACTTTCTTAAACCAATTTTCTGAAAGTTAAATGTTGAATGTTAACATATTTTAATGTACAATCTTTCATTTGTGAATAATTCCTTAAAACAATATCGAGTGAGAAATCAACTCTTCCATAAGTAAAGCACTCATTCTGAAAAGAGAAATTTTCCTGAGTGTTTATAACAAAAATCACCCATGGGAACTTGATTCCATTCAGAGACCATGCACAAAATTCCTGTTCTCTACTATGTATTGGATGAGAATTATAGATTCCAAAGACCTCTTCTTCAGTAGGTAACATTGTTCTCTGAAGTCAGTAGATATCAGATAAGGATGTAGAAGAAGTTTGCCTAGGAACAGACACAATATAGAGTACAGAGAGACAAACGGGTCACTTTTTCACATTTTTACTTTAAATTAAGAAAAATGTATTCATATCATGCTTTCCCTTCCCACAGTTTTTCCCAAAACAGAGTCTTAATGAAACTGATCTGCACTCCCAGAAGCCTAGGAGTCCAACAGTGACCAACGATACTCTGGAGACCTAGGGAAAACAACAGACACTCAGGTTACGAAGCAGGAAGCCTCAGGACAAGACTGGCTGAAGACATAGTCCCAACCAAAGCTGAAGTCTTAGCTGAAAGCAATATTGGAAGTTGGAAGAGAACTAAGAGGAAGGAAGGGAGGGAGAAGGGTAGAAGACTGTATGACTTGTATGTGTAGTCTATGGTAGAATGGTACCAGAACACTGAGAGTTAACATCATAATTTAAATGTTTCATTAACTCTGAGTGATTCTTAGACTGTGCCGGTCCACAGTGGGACCAATCAGTTCTCTCTACATAAAAATTTCTGAGACAGAGATATTGCACACTGTTTGAACAGAAAATGAATTCAGGTACTCACAAAATATTGATGTAATACAAATATTTTCAGAGCAAACTATGGTTCAGGAAATGCTTCCTGAGTGTCTTAGTGCCTGCAGCTGCCAAGCATGTCATTCTGTAACCATCAGAAGCTAATTTACATTGTAGACTTTAAACCTATACTTCTAGAGAAAATGGTTGAAAACAGTGGGTCACCTAAGAATTTTAAGGAAGTTAAAGAATGAATATTATGATAAAATTATAAAACAGAAAAATTTAAAAATTAGAGGTATAGTAGAGGATTAATAAAAAAGAACTTGGACCATTCACTGAAATCCAACTTAATAATTAGCACCAGTTATAGAGCAAAAAGTAGAGAATTAAAAGCAATGAATGTCCCAAATAAGACTCACATTTTTATAATGATTTAATATTATAATAATCTGTGAATAGAAATGTTGAGATGAATTTCAGATTGGAAAACAATGACTCTTTAGTATCAACAAAAGGAGATTGCTATTCAAGATGTTTGGAAATATGTCATAAATGTGTACAAAGAACCCCTTAGAATCTAAATGTCAAACAAACTCCTATGTTGAAAAACACATTTATCTCTGAGTGGCAGTGGCACATGCTTTTAATCCAAGCACTCAGAAGTCAGAGCTAGGTGAATCTCTGTGAGTTCAAATCCAGTCTGTTCCACAGAACAAGATCTAGAATAGGCACCAAGTCTACACAGAGAAACCCTGTCTGGAAGTGCCAATAAATAAAAATGAAAAGAACATATTTGTCAAGACAGAGAGGTGTAATTACTTTAAAACTTTCCCTATATGTGTGAGACCCTGGTTTCTACACCCAATGCCACAAAATGAAACAAAATCACATATCTTTAAGCTGTAACTGTCTACTTTCTGTTCCTGAAAATGTCATTAATCCATTTGATTAATGATAAATTTGAAAATGTCAAAATCCACTAATTTGTGTTAACCTCTTATATTTGAGACACTATACGTTAAAACTGCAGAGTTCTGGATTGAGTCCAAGGAGGATTTTCTATTATGCCAGACTGAAAAATAACAAAGTTAATTCTGAACCACCAGGGATGAATTCTACGGTCTCAATACGTAAGAGCACCATGTCAGTATACTGATAGTAACTAATTTAGAGGTTCAGAAATATCCATTAATACAAGCTGAATAGCATTCAATTCTGTTTTTTGAACCAAAGTATATGGACATTGAACCACTTTCTTTGTATTTTGTGACATTGAAACTGCCTTTCTATGTTTGTTGGCATTTGTATAAGATGGAAGACCTCCAGATTTGGGTGGTTCCTGAACAATTCATGGCAGAATTCAATTAAGTATCTTTATAAGTTGAATGGTATCATTTTGGAATATTTGCTGTTAATCACTTACAAAAAAAATTCTGCAAGTTTTTTCCAAGATTCACTTTCTGCCCATAATTTATCAATTCCATCCTTAGTTAAAGTTACTACAATTTTGTTGTGTCTATTCCTGCTAGTTGATGAAGTCTCAATTTTCTTTTTAAAATTAAGTCTGAGTATTTTACACATAAATTTTTAAATTTTTCTTCTGTTTGTTTGTTAAAAATGTCCATTCCTATATAATACCTTCTCTCTGCATTAAAATTCCTCTAGGAGAATGCTTGGAGGGTAAAATAATCAAAATGCAATCAAGCTTTGGATCCACATGATCCACATGTCCTTCTTGTAATTTTTTTTCCACCAAGGCCAATTCTCTCTCACTTTCCGGTGATAATTCATTGGACTAATTAAGTCCTTGTCCCCTTCTAAGGTTTTGAACAAAGCAGTTCATCCTTTTTAACCCAGTAAGATTTTGTAGATGGGAAATAACACCAATAATATTTGAAAAACATTAAGAGTCTATAATTGATCTCTCCTAAATTGTACTTTTTGTGGTATAATTTTTGTAGACCTATTTTATATCCTAAATATTTAGCAGAATCTCCTCTTTGCATCTTTTCAGGAGCAATTTATAATCCCACAAAAGGCAAAGTTTTCTTTACCCCATAAACAGTCTTTGAAAAAGATCTGCATTTGAATTGGCTAGAATATTGTCCTTGTAATGATAGAGTATAGATTAAGGAAATTGTTCGTGTACTACATCCCATGAACATTGTGCAAAATAATGGCCCAGTGTTGTACTATTGAACATTCCCTTGGAAAACCCTCCATTGCTCTCTCTCATTGGGCTGAGAATTGTTAAATAGGCACCATGAAGGTAAATCTTTCTCTGTCCTTTTTTTTGTAGGGGGATTGAAAAGAAAGCTTTTAAAACCATAAGAGGACAGCTGTTAGGTAACAAAGTAGTCATAGGAATTCCACATTGTAGAGAGCCTATTGGATGCTTGATTTTGTTAACTGCTCTTAGGTCTCCATTGACCAGATTTCTTTTTTATTAACAAATAAAGGTGAATTGCAAGAGCTAGTTCTTTCTTTGATATGATGGGGATTTAACTGCTCTTGTCAAAGCATTCTAGAGCCTGTAGGTTGTTAAAGGCCATAGCTAAATCCATGCAGGCTTGTCTGTTAACCTTTTTAAAAGTAGAGCTATTGCATTTTGAAAGATCAGCAATTGTTCTTGTACAATCTATATGGAAGGACAATGCTCTATTTAATAATAATAATAAATAATTAATAATAATAATAATAATAATAATAATAATAATAATAATAATACCTCTTATTATTTCCTTAGAAACATGTCAGTTTGTGGTTTGTGTCTGACTTAAGAAAAATGTTAACCTGAGTATTCCATTGTGTTAATAGGTCATGGCCCCATTATTTCAAAGCTATCTTAGCCAAGTGTGGCTTTAATTTTTTTTATGTTATCAAGCTATCTTTCACACTTCTTAACTTGAAATAATGTTCCAATCCTTAACAGTTGGACATTTACCTCATAAAGAGGTTAGTTTGGATGTCAAATTTGTGGTGCAGTTATTGTAACATCCCCACTGTGTGTAAAAATGCATCCAAGAGAACATCATTCATTCATATTTTTAATTTTGGTCTTTGTTCCTTATAAGAAGGTTGCCAAACCTTTTACTTTATGGTTACTACTTGTTGGCAGCAGGTGCTGAACAGGCCTTGTGCATTGGCTGTTTGACCTAAGTTGCCCTAAGGTGCCCTTTTGTCCTTCCTCTTTTCCTGTGGTCAGTAAGTCACAGGATGTTCATGATATAGCTATTGCTGGAACATTGTTTCAAGAATCAGTTATCTGCTTGTGGTCTTCCTTTTTGGTTGAGCTGCTGGGATGCAGATGGGAACCTGAGGAACATACCCAGACCCCATGGAGAAAAGGAAGTAGCGGGGTATATAAGGCTGATGGATAGTCAATAAAGAACTCTCTTTGAATGATGAACCAAGGTGTGTCCTGAGGGCTGTTTAACCTTGGTGTCCCTCACCAGTTCTCGGTTCCAGGATGTGCAGGTTCCAGCACTACTAAATTTCCTGTTATTAATTCTATGGTTGTCCTATCAACACAAGTAGTCTGGTTTATTCCAATATGCATTTGGTTGTTTAATTACTATTGTAGAAGGAAAGGACTGAACTGAATTTGCTGTGGGGCCCTGCATGAGGCCATATTTCAAGTTTTCTCACGCCAGAGGAAAATGTTTACCTTCCATTGCTCTTGTTCATCTACCTTCATTCATTCAATGTTTACCTTTACCACACTTTCAGCTTTATTCCAGTAGGGAGATATATTGTTGCCATTGGTTTCTTGAAAATATTCTTTTTAGGAATACCCTATTTACACACACTTTTCAAACACAATGTTTACCACTACCACAATATTTGACATTATTTTTCCTCAAAGATTTTGAAACCTCACCTGTTTTGCATACAGCATCATGGTCATGAGACGCAATATAATTTGTGTTCCTGAATCAATCCTCAAGGATGCTGATCTTTCCTTTAATTGCATGCTTATTCTTTTGCATGCTGAATTTGTGTTCTCAATGGTCAAAATTCAATTATTCTCTGTTTAGCTTCTACGTTTGGTATCATTCTATTTACTCCTGAAGACAGCCTTTGTAAGAAATCCATGAAGGTTTATCTAGGTAAGTGTGTAATTTTGTAATTGATTCAGTTTACTTTTCCTGCTTCCTCAGTTTTGACCCATGCATTAATGGCTGCCATGCAGCATAGAATTAAGGTTTGGTTTCATTTAAATATTTTCTTTGTGTATTAGTGTATTCATCTACTCCAAGAAGCTGATTCTGGGATATTTCCACAGCATTAGTCCTATATTGTTGGTCTATTGTTCTAGTGTCCTCTTTGAACCATGCTCTCCATGATAATTGTGCCATGACCCCTCTGACAGGGGTAAATACTTCTTTCCAGTTGTGAGGGACAGTTTTATTACAAGTTGATGATGACTTTTAAATATGCTTTAGGAATGGAGAATTTTTAAGAAATGGGCCTCTGCTTCTTTAAATGTCATTTAATCTAACATTTCCACTGGAGTCCAATTACATTTTACTTGCCTTTGAGCAGAATGCCTGTAAGGTTATGGGTTATATTAAGTTTGTTTTTTTTTAAATAGGCTCACATTCTATAAACTTATAATTCAGTTCTGAAACTATTTTAACTTTAAATTCTTCTCTCTGGGTCTGAATATCTCTGTAACTTATATTAAGAGGTTTTTCAAAATTAATCCTAAATTAGCTTCACATTTAAATTCTGCTGTCTAGGTCTAACTCTCTTTTTGATGCATATGAACAGGTTTTTCTAAAGCTTTATGTTGCCACATAAAGTGATCAAGCAATTTAATGCTAAAATCATGATGAGTAAGCAGATAATATTCGTAATTGATGTTATGTACATCCCATCGGCATTACTTATCCTCTCATTTAATTGTTCCATTTTCAGATTCCTAATGTGTTATCACAGAGACCAAATTCCTTCCCTTGTAAGAATTTTCCCCTTTTTTCATGTCAGAAAAATTCTCTTTTACCTAATTTCATTCTTTAAATTACCTTAATTGACTTGCCAAATTGTTGACTGCATAGAACATTAGAAATCAAATGAGTTTCAAATTAACAATCTAGTGAAGTTCCAATCAAAAATGGAAATTCTGAGAGAGAGAGAGAGAGAGAGAGAGAGAGAGAGAGAGAGAGAGACAGAACTACCCACCAGGAGAAAGAGAGTTAAAGAGATTCTGGCTATGTGCTCAGGCCTGAGCCATGCAACCTGTCTGGGGCCAAGGCTCTATAAGTCCACAAACAATCTAGTGGTATGTAGTTTCAGACATTTGTAGCTCTGGTGGAGTGCAGACTTCAGAATCAGCAGAGCTGGGACTTGTAATGCTGGAAACTGTGGTAAGTATGTAAAATATATTTTAAAAAGTCAAAAAATTTAGAAAAATGGCTAAGAAGACAAATGTAGTAGCACATATCTTTAAAGGCAATATTTGAAAGACTGGTACAGGCAGATCTCTGTGAGTTTGAGGCAGTTCTATGGGTTGGATTCTATGACAATCAGAGTCATAGAGAGAGTCTTTCTCACAAAACAAAAAATTAAACTAGGTAAGAATAGCAACTTAATGGTGGGTTAACTTGGATTCATAGTTCCAAATATCTTATTTCATGGTCAAATGGTTCCATTTCTTTGAGGTATTGATGAGGCAGAACATCACAATCATGGGTAACAGTTCAGGAGCGAATGCTCTATCCATAGCTATAGAGAAATAGAAAGAAAGTGCTTGGAACAAAAAGTACAATTAAGGGTTATGCTAGAACTACTTCTAAATACTCTACTTGCTATAGTTTCCAAATATTTTCATGAGCCAGTTCACTTCTGAGGCTAACAGTGAAGTAGTGCAGATATGAATTCAGATAGTTACAGCTTAAGTTATTCTCTTTAATATCCAGCTCCAAAGTATCCTGCATTGGGCCAAGCCTTGAGTTCATATATCATAAGGCTCATGGCCTATTCAAACACCAGTGAAGAGGTTTCTGTTTGTTGAATTGTATAAGGTTTGATACCATTTTGTTGCCCAAAACCTTTCAAATATTCATTTTATATACCAGATTTCACAAAATAGCTTTATGAATAGCTAGTCACATGTGAATGTGGGATATATTAAAATCTACCCTATATTCTTGATTAAAATTATTGGGTAACAAGGGGAGTCTCATAAGTTTATTTTTACACGGACTATCCAAGGTGGAATTCCTAGACCCAAACTAAGGTTTAAAATTGGATCTTAATTATTTGTAAGAATATGCAATCATCACCAGCAGCAATTAGCAGAAGAGTTGAGTGTCTAAAGCCATGTCTGAAAAGCCCTGTTATCTAGTTCCTAACCCACAGGGGCTCATCATTGTCCTTTCCCAAACCCCTGAAAGCCACACTGAATTGGTAGCCACATCCCAGGACTCAACTATCCCCACAAAAAATCCAAGACCAGCAGATTCATGGGTCCACCCTGGACTGATTGGCTCCCACCAGTGAATTCACAGCACACCTGAAAGCTATGGAACAAGAAGCAAAGTTACACAGGAGGAATAGTTTCCAGGAAATAATCTACTTAAAATCAGAATACAATAAAATAGAAACAAAGTGACACCAATACAAGGAATGAATGAAATAAAGTGTTGGATCTTAAGAAATACCACAGGATAGGCAAGCCCTTATTCCAACTAACCAAAAGGCAAAGAGTGTGATAGCGTGCAAATTAAGAAATTCAAAAGGACAAAGGATACATAGCAAGTGGCAGTGTGGAAATCCAGAGAATCTACAAGTCATACTTCAAAAACCTGTACTGCACAACAGGGGAAAATGTAAAAGAAATGAAAAATTTCCTGAAAAGTTACTACATACCCATATCATAGAAAGACCTTATAAACAATTTTAAAAAATAACCCTACGAAACAGAAACCATCCTTAAAAATCTCCCTAATAAGAAAAGCCCATGACCATGTTGGTTCCAACGCAAAATTCTACCAGATCTTCAAAGAAGAGTTATATCCAATATTCTTCAAATAGTTTTATGAAAGAGAAACAGAAGGAATGTTACCAATCCGCTTTTAAGAGGCTACATTTACTCTTAATACCATGTTTCTCAAAGATGCAACAAAGAGAGTGAATTACACACCAATTTCCCTTGCAAAATCAATGCAAAAATAATCAATAAAATATTGGCAAACAGACTCCAAGAACACATCAAAAACATTATACACCATGATCAAGTATTCTTCATCCCAGAGATCCAAGTTTAATTTATCATATGAAATTCTGTCAATGTGATACACCATAAAAAACTGAAAAAAAAAGATGATTATTTTATTAGAGGCTGAAAATGCCTTTGGCATAATCCAAAATGTCCTGACAAAGATGTTGGAGATATCAGGAATAAAGGGAGCATACCTAAACATAATAAAAGTGATTTAGAGCAAGCCAACAGCAAACATAAATTAAATGGAATGAAACACAAAGTAATTTTACAAAAATCAATAGCAAGAAAAAGCTGTCTGCTTGACCAAAATTTATTCAATATCGTACTTGAAGTTTTAGCCAGAGCAATAAGACAACAAAAGGAGATCAAGATGATACAAAAGACAGAGGCACAAGTCAAATGTTCACTATTTGCATATGATATGGTAGTATATATTAGTGACACACAAAAAAATTTGACCAAGGAACTCCTAAAGCTGATAACAACCTCAGAAATGTCACAGGATACAAGATTAACACAAAAACATCAGTAGACATCTTATAGGTAAATGATAAAAGGGTTGAGAAAGAAATCTGAGAAAAATCACCATTTATTATAGCCACAAGTAATATAAAATACCTTGATATAATTCTAAGTAAGCATGTGAAGGCTCTTTATGACAAGATTTTATGTCTCTGAAAAATGAAATAGAATAAGGTATCACAAAATGGAAAGATCCCCCATGCTTATGGATAGGTAGGGTTAACATACTGAAAATGGCCTTCAAGATCCATGACGTGAAGCTCTCTATATTGCTACAGTACCAAAAAAAAAACAGTTTGGTACTGGCATAAAAACTGACATGTAGACCAATGGATTACAATGAAGACCCTGACGTTTATCCGCACATAAAAACAAGTAATTTTTGACAAAGAAACCAAAAGTGTACAATTGAAAAAATAAAGCATCTTCAACAAATGGTGCTGGCATAACTAGCTTTCAACATGGAGAATATTGTAAAACCATCCATATCTCTTACAATGCATAAAATTTAAGACCAAGTGGATCAAAGACACCAACGTAAATCCAGTTACTGTGAAACTGATAGAAGAGAAAGTAGGAAGGAGTCTTAAAAGCGTTGTCACTGGAGATCACTTCCCAGATACAACCCCAGTGACACAGATATTGAGAGCATAAATTAACTATTGGTACCTCATGAATCTAAGAAGCTTTTGTAGAGCAAAGGATATGGTCAATAATACAAAGTGACATCCTACAGGACTGGACAATATTTTCATCAACTCCACATGTGAACAGAGGGTGGATCTTCAGAATATATAAAAAGATCTCAAGAAACTCCACATCAAAATACCTACCAGTCAAATTAAAAAACAGATTATAGAGCTAAACATAGAATTCTCCCAGAACATGTTCAAATGGCAGAAAGACACTTAACGAATTGCTCAACATCCTCAGTCATTGGGGAAATGCAAATCAAAATGACCCTGAGATACTATTTTACACCTTTCTTAATGTCTAAGAACAAAAAACACTCTGATCACTATTTTTGGAGAGGATGAGGAGCAAGGGGAGCACTCCTACACTGTTGGTGGGAATGCAAACATGTATAACCATTTTGGAAATCAGTATGCAGGATTATAAAACCAACTAAGGAAACCATTTCCCTTCAAGACCCACCTGTACCACTCTCGGACATATACCCAATATTTTATCAATGATAACACAAAGACATATGCTCAACTGTGTTCGTAGCTGTATTAGTTGTAATTACAAGAACTCTGAAACAATCTAAATGGCTCTTGAGTGAAGAATGCATAAAGAAAGTGTGATACATATACACAATGGAAAACAACATAGCAGAGAAAAACAGTGACATCAGGAGGATTGCAGGCAAATATATAGACCCAGAAAATATCATCCTAGGTGAGGTAAACCAGATTCAGAAGGACAAACATGGTATGTACTCACACATATTGGATATTATACTTAATGCAATGAATCACCAGACTGTTACCCATAGCTCCAGGAAGGCTAACTAATAAGGAAAACCCTAGGAATAAAATATGGAATGCCCAGCAATGGAGAATTAGGTAAGATCTACATGATGATACTGGCAACTAGGGGGGAATGTTGGACAAGGGCTCGGGTATAAGTGCTTAGTAAAACACATGAACTGTAGACCATTAGATGAACAGCCTCTGAGGTGCTGGATTATTCCCTCTGTATAAGCAGTTCAGTTGGTTAGCTTGAACTATTTACGGAGCCCCCTGTCAGCAAGATTGGGAATTGTCCCTAGTTGGTGAGCTAGATTTTTGGAACCTAGTGACTATTGTGAGATATTATGACCAGCCTTGGTGAAGGAAGGAGGGTTTTGGAACTGACTCACTGGAATGTAAGAGGCTTTGTTGTCTTCCCCTGAGAGAACATGCTTGGAGGAGGGTGGAATGATGGGTGCCTTGGGACAGAAGGCTGGGTAGGGGTGGGAAGGAGGACAGTGAAATATATGGGTGGTATGTAAAATGATAACAAAATTTCTTAGTAAAAATATATGAAAAATATAAGAAAAACATTAAAAATGTGATAGAGGCTCTTAAAATATTATGTAAATTCCCTTCAAGAAATGGAGAAAAAGACAACATAAAACTGGGAAGAAATCAATAAACCCCTAAAAGATAACCAAGAAAGCTAAGAAAAAACAATCAAGGAGATGAAGGAAAATGTTCAAGATGTGAAGACTGAAATACAGGCAATAAAGAAAACACAAACTAAAAGAATTTTGGAAATGGAATATCTTTGTAATTTCACAGGAACTAAACATGCAAGCATAACCAACACTATACAAGAAACAGAGGAAAAAAATCCCATGCATTGAAGATACGAAATAAGAAATAGATTCAGCAGTCAAGAAGATGTGAAATACAACAAAGTCTTAGCAAAAGACATCCAGGAAATCTGGAATAACATGAAAAAAACAAACCTAAGATTGACAGGCATAGGAGAACAACACCAGCTCAAATGAACAAAAAGAATTTTCAAAGAATCAAAGATGAATAATTTTCCAACCTAAAGAAGGGAATGCCAATGAAGGCACAAGTAGTTGATAGAAAAATAAATAAATCTGAAGAAAAAAAAGAAAAGAAAACATTCCCTCCTCACAAATCATGAAAACACTAAATGTACAGAATAGAGAAAGTATATAGAGAGCTGCCCAGAAAAAGGCCAAATAACATATGAAAGCACACATATCAAAATTATACTCAGCTTCTGAGTGAGAACTCTGACAGCCAGAAGGTCTTGGATAGATGTTCTGCAGACATTAAGAGTCCATGGGTGCCCCCCCTCCAGAATACTACACCCAGAAAGCTTTCAAACAATGTAGATGGAGAAAAAAACATATTCCATGTAATCAACATGATTTAAGCAATATTTATCCACAAATCCAAACCTACATAAAGTACTACTACGAAATTCCCACACAAGGATGTTAGCTGAAACTACAAAAACGCCAGCAATAGATAACTTCACACCAGTCAATCGCAAGGTAGGGAAATACACACACACACAAACTATCACACGCACACCAACAAAATCAAAAATAGCAGAATTAACCAACAGTCAGTAGTCATTAATATCCCTTAATATCGATAAATTCAATTCCCCTATTAAAAGAAACAGGATAACAGAATGGATATGGAAAAAAAGGACCTTTTTTTCTGCTGCATATAAAAAATACACATCAACCTCAGATACAGATATCATCTCAGAGTAAAGGTAGGGAAAAGATTTTCTAATCAAAAGACGTCAAAAAAAAAAGCTGTTGTAAACCTCATGTTATCCAACCAAAATGACTTCACACTAAAAGTATTCACATTTGATAGAAGGAAATTCCATATTTGTCACAGTAAAAATCAATCAAGATGTGTCTGACCTCTTAACATCTATTAAGAAAGAGAATTACAGACTAATCTACATCAGAAACATGAATGGAAAAATACTAATTCAAGGGCACCCACATTTATAAAAGAAATATTAGTAAAACTTAAATCTCACATCATCCTCCACACACTAATTGTGGTAGACTTTAACACTCTGTTCTCAACAATGGACAGATAGATCAGACAGAAACGTAGCTGATAAATATGGGAACTAACAGGTTTATGACTCTTAAAAATTAACAGACAGCTACAGATCATTTCACCAAAACACAAAAGAATGTAACTTCTCCTAAGCTTCTCATGGGACCTTCTTTAAAACTGACCACATACTTGGAAATACCAAAAAAAAAATAGAATAACCAACTTAATTTTATCAGATCACATTGGTTTAAAGTTAGAATTCAACAAATTAAAATTACAAAACGGCTTCTTGCTCATGGAAATTGAACAATGCTCAACAGTTTCATTCACCACTGGGTAAAGGAAGAAGTTACAAAGAAATCAGTGACTTCCTAGAATTCATTGAAAATTAATCCACAACATAACCAAACAAATGGGAAACTTTGAACGCACTGCTAAGAGCAAAGTTCATAACACTAAGGGCCTACATAAAGAACTAGTTGATGTCTCACATTAGCAACTTAAAAGCACAACTAAAAGATCAAGAGTAAAAAGAAGGAATTTCATTCAGGAGAAGTAGATGACAGGAAATGATCAAACTGATGACTCAAATCAATACAAGAGAAAATAAAGGAGCAGTACAAAGAAACCGTGAAACACAGAGTTGATTCCTGGAGAAAATCCATAAGATAGGCAAAGCCTTATCCAAACTAAGCCACAGGGAGAGAGATAATACGAAAATCAAAACTCTAAAAGTAGATATAACAACAGACAATGAGAAAATCCAGAGAACCCTTAGGTCATATTTCAGAAACCTATAGTCCAAAAAATTGCAAAAGCTAAATGAGTTGAACAATTTTCTGTATGAGTACATCTTACAAAAATTAATTCAAGACCAGATAAATAGTTTACACAGATCCAAAATCCCTAAAGTAATAGAAGCAGTCATCAAAAGACTCCCAAACAAATAAAACACAGGGTCACATGATTTCAGCTTAGAATTCTACTAGATTCTCAAAAAAGAAGCAAATACTA
>CABHPQ010101993.1:0-27829 GCA_902168405.1 Peromyscus aztecus
AAGATTTTACAGCACAGCTGCTCTGGGGTCACCTGTGCTCTGTAAAGAAGCCCAGTGAACTCATGCATTCTGCAGTATGAATTTTGGTGGAATGTACTTTGCTTTTTATTTGGGACTTTATGAGAAAGGGATAGACATTGTTCACATCTTCTCAGAGTAGAAACTCTCCCAGTACATGTCTTGATGTAGCACAATTTATTTTATTTTCCCTAAAGCATCTTAACTTGAGTATGGGTCACTACATAATACTTCTTGTTTTGTCATGTTTTTGAACATTTATACATATAAATTCATGTTGCTATTTTGGGGGACTTCTATAACACGAATCCTAAATGGTCTTATAATAAACAACCCAGAGCCAGATATTGGGGCAAATACTGAAAGATTAGAGAGACAAAGGAACAAGCCACAGCTACTTCTCACCTCGCCAACTCCATGCATCCTCTGACTGAATGTCTGAGTCCTCAGCCTAAAGGGGTCCAGCCAAAAAGCCTTTAGCCGAAAAGGGCTCCTCAGTGGAAAAGGGCTTTATAGTTCCTGTCTCCTCACATCTTATATACCTTTCTCTGCCCAGCCATATTACTTCCTTCCTAGTGCTGGGATTAAAGGCGTTTGTGCTTCCCAAATACTGGTAGCAAAGGAGTGAGATCTCAAGTTCTGTGATTAAAAAGGTGTGTGCCACTACTGGCTCTGTTTCTCTCCTAGACTGAATCAATCTCATGTAATCCAGGGTGACTTTGAACTAACAGAGATCCAGATGGATCTCTGCCTCCCAAATGCTAGAATTAAAGGTGTGTGCCACCACTGCCTGGCCTCTATGTTTAATCTAGTGGCTTGTTCTCTTCTCTGATCTTCAGGTCAATTTTATTAGGGTACACAATATATCACCACATTCTTCCCTTTACATTATGTTTGTGGTAGTTGGATATACCCATTTTGCCTTTAATTTCACTTCTGAAAAGTATTTCCTGGATATAATACAGTGTGTATATTCTTTCTAACATTGAGGTATATGGAAATGGTTTCCAAATGTACATCTCATAAACACTATTCTTCAAAGTTTTTGTATTCTTTTCAGTACATTATCAAAAATATGCTACAACCTCAGTTTTATTAGCGAATGCCAAACTGTTGCAAAGGTGGTGACACTGATTTAAATTTCCACCAGCTATAACTGGGAATTCCTATTATCTATACTAGTCTGATCATTATCAGACTTTCAGTGTTTATTAACTGAAATGCAATAAACTGTAAGATTTAAATTGCATTTCCTTGATTACTAGTTAGGTTGTCAAATATATTCCTGAATGCTTTGGTATTTATTCTATTGTACATGGCACATTAATTTAAATTCCATTTCCCCTTAAAAATAAAGTCTTTGAGATATAATTTACTTAAATAGGATACATTCACTCTGAATGTGCTGTTCAATGAGTTTTGACAAATGTATCTAACCATAACCCATATCAAAATAAAAAAAACCCTTAGAGGATAGGGAAATGGCTCAGTGGGTTAAAGTGCTAGCCATGAAAGTCTGAAAAGCCAAGTTTGACCTCCCAGTACTCACTTAAAAAGCATCTGCAATCCCAGTATTCCTGTGGTAAGATGGGAGACAGACACAGGAGATTACCTGAAAGCTCAGAGGCCAGAAACAAGAAATGACATGTCTCAACAAAGAAGAAGGAATGAACTTGTTATTTATTTCTTGACGTTATTTACTGGGTATGAGAAAACACGAGGTGCAATGGAACCCACTATAAGAGTTTTTATTAGGGAAGGGAAAGAGTAGAGGTGGGTAGGCCTATGGAAAAGAAAGGTGTGGGAGAGAGAGAGAGAGAGAGAGAGAGAGAGAGAGAGAGAGAGAGAGAGAGAGAGGGGCGCGGGGGGGGGGTGTGCTACCTCTGGCAAGATGGGCTTATGTACCTATGCCATGCATGTACATAGATTATGTGATCACACTGTGCACAGATTACATAGGACTTAAGACCCTGGAGTGACTAAGCATTTTGCCTGTCTGCTGACAGTGCATGTGCAGTCATGTGACTCCAGAAGTGGCTAGGAATAATAATATTCCACCCTTTTCATTATTATAAAAAGTAAGGTGTTAGGGGTGGTGAGTCGATGGAAATGGGGCTACAGTGTCTCTTGGAACTGCTTCCAGCTGACTTGGTGGGTATTGGTTAATTTGGGGGCGTGGGGTGGGGAGGGGCTTTGCTTGAGGTTGCTGGATGTTCTGAGGTAGCTGATTGTCCTCACTGTTGTGGAATCATCCAGTGCTGCTTGGATCTGACAGCTTGGATTTGACAAACTGAAATGGATCTGACCTGTCTGGGTGGGTCCAAGTCGACTCCCTGGAGCTCAGAAGAATTTTTGAGTTTACAAAAGAGACAAATTTTAGACATTAAGAAGTAACCAAAGAGAATTTAAAATCCTGAGCTGGTAGCTATGATATTATAGTGTTTAGTACTCTATCAGAATTGTATTAGTTAGTGTTAAAGTTATGGAGTCATATAGCAAGAGAAAGAGAGAGAAATCTGGAATATGCTTTCTTTTTTCTATTGTTATCAATTGGACTTTATATCTTCACCTGAGACAAACCTTAAGGTACCTATTTCCTTTCATTATTGTAGTATCACTTCAGCATCCAGGAGACACAGGTGATTGATTGCTGAGGGCATTTGACAGTAATAAACTGTTATATTAAATTCTGTTTTTACAGAGTCCACACCCTTTTGAGTTTGGGGGTGTGAACACCTCTGGAGTGTTACTGTTTTTTTATCACCTGGGTATATTTGATGGTCCTTGTGACTCCGGCTCTATGGCCAATGGTGGTTCTATAACAGTTAGCTGAGTTGTTAATTAGAAATTTCAATATGTTATTAGAGACACAGAGGGAAACTGATGAAGTAGAATGTGGTAGGTAGAGACAGGAGAACACAGAGGGGGAATCAGGAAGAAAAACATATGGGGTTCCCAATCCAGTGGGATTGAGTGTGTTTGTGGGATTAAACCTCATTCTTCTGGAATTGCAGATAAGGCAGTTGATCTCAGTATCCTCTGTAACTTGAGAGTAGGGCCCTGTTTGTGCCACCATATATGAGGAGGAATTCCCCTAGGTTGGGGGTGGAATAAAAGGCTAGGAGGAGGAGAGGAGTTGCTGGTGAGTCTGGGGTCAGGCAAATGGGGGAGCAAATGAAATGGAAACTCCTACCTTGGCAAAAAAAATCTCTTCCCATTAGGGGCACAAGGCAAGTTGGCATGACCAAAAATGTGTGGGCAAGAGGGATACCCATGAAAATACAATTAAGTGGTGGGGTCTGATGATGTAGGCTGTCACCCTACCCCAACTACAGGGAAACGAGAAGGAGAAGTGGGTCCTCAAAACTCCCCTGGGATTCAGTAAGTGGCCCCAGTGTCCATGAGGAAAGAAATGGGTCTCCCTGATACTGTAATGGCTACTCAAGGCTCCTTGTGGGAGATGACAGTTGTCTGGCCAGAGCCTGGGGACCTTCAATCATCCATGGCCAAACCTAGAAGGTTGGTTGGAGGGTGATCTGTGTTTGATGTCCCCATGCCACAAGGTGCATGGGGGCAGTCAACTGAACAATGACCCTCTTGGTGGAACTTTGGACGTGGCCCACATGGGGCAGGGCAAGTATAAGCCTAATGGATGGTCTTCTTGACCACATTTAAAACAAGGACCAGGGGTGCTTGGGTGGCTGATCAGATGGCTTTGGCCAGCATTTGTTATTCCTGTTTATGGGCTGTCTCATCTCTCCCATGGTACACCTTAAATGCCAGCACTATGACTTCTGCCTGTGGGGTCAGGGGCCCTCTCTCCAGATGATTAAGTTTGGCCCTAAAGTCATGGCCTCTGGGCTCTCAGGATCTAGATTAGTATACTATAAGAGGGCCTTTGTAAGTCATTCTAAAAATTGAGATGGATTCTCTTGTCTGTCCTGAACTATGTCTTGAAGCTTTTCATAGTTTACTGGTATGAGGGCAGCTTTACAAAGACCTGCTAAAAGACAGGTCATAAACTGATCCCTAGCTAGGGAGCCACCTGTGGTGTTATAATCCCACCATGGATCCTGATCAGGGACAGCCTCAGTTCGGGGAGAATGTGCTACATTAGTCTGGTGGACTCATTTGCATGTAGCCTGGTCCCAGACTCATCTGTGCTCCTCAAGAAGTAGGTTGTTAACTATGTTTATATATATATATATATATATCCTGAAAGGTGAGACTATAGGATTGGGTGATGTATTGAAATTGTTTAATAAAAGAGGTAGAGTTGGACATATAAGAACCCAGTTTCTTTTCTATCTGAGAGAGTTCTGCCAGTGAGAAAGGAACATGTACCTTAACCAGTCCATCCACCCTGGCTACCTCTTGCAAAAGGAGTTTGGCTGTTGGATTGATTTGACCAGCATGGGGTTCCTTAGCAGCTTGAGAACTCATGACAGGAGAAGTAAAGGTGGGAAACATTGTCAGGCAGTTGGAGTGGCCTGGTACTGAAGAGGACAAAGGAGCTGGAGGAGCCAAAGGAACAGTTGCTGGAGAAGGAGCAGGAGATTGGAAAGGCAGGGATTCATTAGCAGGGGTTAGAGTAGTAGTGAGAGTGTCCTCTAGTTCAGGATGCATAGCTAGGAGCATGTGGGCAGGTGAAGAGGAATCAAGGAGGGAGAGTTTAAAGCTAAGATCGAAAAAAACTTGGATAGAAGGTAACTTTCCATTTGCCCATTCGCTGATAGAAGTTAGATGACTCCTGTAAAACACTGGGGTCCAATGAGCCATTAAGTGGCCATTTTTATTGTTATCTAAGGGATTGGAGACCTTATCTCCCATGGCTGCAGCAAAGACATTTTTTTTAAAAAAAAGGATCCAATGGCTATAATATCCAGGCATCCCAGAGATTAAGTGAGGATCGATAATGGCACAAGTTATTCAGTGTTACATTGAGCAAAGAGCAAGGGCCACCAGGGTGGTAGCCAAGGATGAGGGTCTGAGAGATGAGAAACGAACAAAAATGATGCCTTAGACTGCAATTGTGGGGAATAGCCAGGGGTAATAGTCAGCAATGGGGGCTGACTGTAGCCAATGAAGACTGTGGACAGGGATACCCTCAGTTCCAAGGACACCAGAGGGACGCCCGATGATCGCTGACTGTTCCCACAGGTCCAGGGAACTGTTTATGCTGATTGGTTAAGGGAAAACTCACCAATCAAAGTAGCCAATGTTATGCTAAGTGATCCAGCACCTGAGCATGTGGAAAGTGGACAGTTACAGATGAACGAACCTCGGTTCAGGATCCTGGCACAAGGTGCTGGGAGGGCCTGTTTGGTCACTGTACCAATGTTATTTATTTGGTGATGTTATTTACTGGACTTGAAGAAACACGAGGTAAAACAGAACCCACCATAAGAGTTTTTGTCAGGGAAGGGAAAGGGGGAGGTGGATAGGTATGGTGATATTTTATTTGTGCTGAAATGTGATTTTATTTGTATGTTAATAAATAAAGTTGCCTGGGGGTCAGAGCTAATAGCAAGCCATAGCAGAAGCCGGGCAGTGGTGGCACATGCCTTTAATCCCAGCACTTGGGAGTCAGAGCTAGGCAGATCTCTATGTGTTCAAGGATACAGCCAGCATGGAGACACATACCTTTAATCTCAATACCAACCATAGAAGACCTGGAGGTCTGTATAGATGAGCAGTGATGAGGAGGTCATGTGGTTGGGTTTACAACCAATGAGAAGGCAGAATAGAAAGTCAATAAAAAGGACAAACACATAGGAAGTAGCTGTCTGGCTGAGGAGGACAGCAGCAGCAGTGAAGGGTCAGGTTTTTAGCTCTTAGCTATTGCTCTGACCTCTTGGGCTTTCATCTCTGCATTGGCTCTGTGTTTCTTACTTAACAAGACAGTTACAACTACAGATAGGCCTGCCAAAAAGAAAGGTTTATGGAAGAGAGAGTAAGAGAGAGAAAGAGAGAGAGAGAGAGAGAGAGAGAGAGAGAGAGAGAGAGAGAGAGAAAGAGAGAGAGAGATGCGCTACCTCTGGCGAGACAGAGAGAGATTGGGGAGCATGTAGAGCCTGCCTTTATAGGTCACCTCTCGAATGTGTATATGGGCTTATGTAGCTATACCATGCATGCGCATAGATTATGTGATCACGCTGCATGCAGATTACATGACCACACTATGCATAGATTATGTAGGATGTAAGACCCTGCTGACAGTGCTTGCACAGTCATGTGACTCCAGAAGTGGCTAGGAATAATAACAGAACTGACTCCTGAAACTTATCCTTTGAACTCCACATGAATGCACTCTCTCTCTCTCTCTCTCTCTCTCTCTCTCTCTCTCTCTCTCTCTCACACACACACACACACACACACACACACACACACACATACACACATACACACAATAATAATAATAGTAATGATGATGATAATGATGATAAATACTTCTAGAAACTGTTGTTATGTTCCCTTTGCAAGTATGCATCTCTAGTGGGCATTATTAATCCATTTCCTTTTGCTGACTTTATTTTTGTTTGTTTTAGAATTTTATACATTTTTTTTTTTGGTTTTTCGAGACAGGGTTTCTCTGTGTAGCTTTGCGCCTTTCCTGGAACTTGCTTGGGAGACCAGGCTGGCCTCGAACTCACAGAGATCCGCCTGCCTCTGCCTCCTGAGTGCTGGGATTAAAGGCGTGTGCCACCACCGCCCGGTCAATTTTAATCATAAAATATGTAACTGGGTTAGTCATCCTCCATGATGCCTCCCAATGATCACTGCCTTTTAGTATTTACACCCTTTTGAGGTCTTTTCCCATGCCCATGTTGACAAGCAGCATATGGCACTTATGAAAAGAGACTATAAGAGATGTATCTTGGTATCTATGTGGGCTAGTTTTATATCATCTTGACATAACCTAGAGTCATTTTGAAAGAGAGCACCTCAAGTGAGGAACTGTATCCACCAGACTGTCATGTGGGCAAGCTTGTGGTGCATTTTCTTACCTGATGAATGATGTGGGAATTATCAGCTCACTATGGGCAGTGTCATCCATAGGCAGGTGGTCTTGGGTGTTATAAGAAGGCAGACAGAGCAAATGATGAGAATCAAGTCAGTAAGCAGCACTCTTCCATGGCCTCTGTATCAATACCTCCCTCCGGGTTCTTTCCTTCAGTTCCTGAGGGACCACATGCTACAAAATGAAATAGTTTCTTTCTCAAGTTGCTTTTGGTCATGGTGTTTTATCACAGCAATTAAAAAAAAAACATAACTTAGACAGCGTCTTTCTCTTGGATAACTTGTTCCATTGGATTACTTGTTCCAAGGAAAACTACTTAGTTGCCCTATGGAGGAATTCATCTGGCAAGGAACTTAAGCCTCCTGCCAAAAGCCATGTGTGAGACCAGACCTCCAAACAAATGTTCCACCCTCAGGCAAATCTCAAATGACTACAACTACAACTGAACCTTGATTAAAACTTCAAGCCAGATTCTGGGCCAGAACCATCTACCTAAGCCATCCTAAACCAGCAAAGTAAGGCAGAAAATGTTTGAAGCCACTGAGTTTTTGTCATATTATGTAGCAATAGATAACTAGTGTGCATTCTTTTCTGTTTAGTTTCTGTCAGTATAATGTTTTTTAAGATTTGTCAGTGTTGGAGCTGGGAAGATGGCTCCACAGTTAAGAGCACTTGCTGCTCTTACAAGGACCCTAGTTCAGCTTCCAGCACCCAATATCAGGTGGCTTGCAATTGCCTGTAACACTAGATCCAGGGAATCTGATGCCCACTTCTAGCCTCCATGTGCACCTGTACATACATGTGTGTGTGTGTGCATGCACATACATACATACATACAGACAGACAGACACACACACACACACACACACACACACACACCTAAAAAGTTTAAAAGTCTTAAGATTTATTAACGTTTGATGCATCAGTAGTTTGGTATTTTACTGACGCATGATATTCCATTATATGATTACAACAACATTCATTATTCTAAATATTGTTGCTGATAAGTTCATGCAGGATACTCTACTTCAAAATATGATACCATGAACTATTGAATATTTTAAGCTGAAAGAATTTGAGAAATGGCATGTGCATGAAGAACCTTGTGACCTACCACTAAAGCAGGCCAGGTGTGAGAGAATCCTTCTATGGAACACCAGAATATGCTAGCTCTCAAAACAAAGGATTATTGAGCTGGAGATAAGAAGCTGATGAAGGAGGGTTCTCTGCCATCCCTCTATTTGTTTAAAAGCAAGGTGCAACTTTCCAAAACCTAAATATATTCTTTGCCAAGGAGAATAAAAATTAATCATTGAAGACAGCATCAGTGGTCTGGAATTGGTACCAGAGGAATGTGTGTATAAATAGATTTTCTCTGCAACTTATTTGTCTTGTCTCCCATGTCACTACCCCCAATTACTCAAAATCCTCCCCTTTGTCTTGTATCTTTTGAAAATTTACTATTATCTGTTGAAACTTATATTCAAACTGGAATTCAAAGCTGTACTCATTCCCAGATTCTTCCCATGTATATATGGAATATCCATGTTAGTAAATTTCTCTTTATTTTCCTTGTGATATTCTGTCTATGGTAACAGGATATCACTAAAATTAAGAGCCTAGGTAGACATTTTTCTCCACCACAGTGCCAAACAGGACATGGGACATCCTTATCTCTGATGGCAAAGGGACATCGAAGGAAATCTGAACCCACAAGTCTTACTAAGTTTTCTGTGGTATAGTGCTCCTAAATCATCATTTGGCCATCATTTTTCTCCAAAACTCTCCACTCTTCATCAACAGGTTTTTCTTGTTGGTTCTTGCTATGGTGGGGATTGGACCCAGGGCCTATTTCACACTAGGCAAGTGCTCTACTACTGATCACATGCATTTTTTCTTTGTATTTTTAGACACGGTCTTACTAAAGCAGGCTTTGGATTGGCGATCCTCCTGTTTCTGTCTGATGTGTTTCTGTTGGCTTATTGGGTGCACATGAATCTAGTCTGCAGCCCTATGGCACCATGGCCCCACAGTTAGCACCCCCAACACTCTGGTTACAACCTGGAGGGACTTCTGGTCCTAAAACTCCAGCAACATGTAGGTTTTAACTAAGTCTCTATCATTCTGTTTACCAATAAAGACTCAGAAATCATATGTAAGGGGTAAAAACCTGCTAGATCAGAGAGGCCAAGAAGCAACCAGCTGACCTTCCTTTTTGGCCAGAGACCCAGCAAGAGACACTTCTCTTCAGGTATCCCAAACCAAAAATAAGTGCCAAACTCTAAGTCCTGCTCCATTCTTCCTGTGCATTTTCTCTATCTATATTCATAGCTTCTCTATGGCTAATTCCAGTTGGCTAGTTATTGAATCCACCTCCTGATTCAAGGTAAACTTTATTAACACAGTCTTGAAGTGTCACAGTGTGATCAAATATCCTGCAACATCTGTCTCCTTAGTATTGGGATTATAAACCTGCACCCCTAGATCCTAAGCCATTCAAGTTTAACTGTTGTTTGGGTCTTTGTTTCCTTATTAGGGTACCTATGTCATGTACTATTCATCTAATAGATCTGTATGCTTTGCTCTTATTAATCTGTATTTTTTACAAGGTTACCATGAAAGTTCTCAGAAGGGTAGAAGGAAAAGATGTTTTTTCTCCCTTACACAGTTAAATGCAATTCTTTTTTATGTGTATTTGTATTCTACAAGCTTTCTAAACTGTTCATCAATGCTAATGATTTAGCTATAGGTTCTTTTTATTTTCTTTTTTTCAGTTTAAAAATTAATTTTAGGTTAATATACAAAGCAATAGGTGTCACTATTGTATCGTATCTGCAAACATACATATCATACTTTGTTCTTATTTGTTCTCTCCTACAATGCTCTCTCCAGTAACCCCTCCTTCCCTCCAAATGGTTCCCCCTTTTCCTACTCCTAGTCTCAGATTTTGCTTTCTTAAAACATGTATTCCATTATGCTCTTTTTCCCCTCTCTTTTAAGTTTCTCTCTTGGATCTCATGATCCCCTTTCTACTTTCATGACCTGAAAATACACATGCATGAAAATACATACATATAATTTTAATAATGCTTCATATATGAAAATATGTGGTACTCCTCATTCTGAGTCTGGCTTATGTAACTTAGTATAATTATCTTCAGTTGAACCCATTTGCCTGAATAGAATACCATTGTATATCTGTACCACATTTTCTTATCTATTTATCTACTGATGGTTTTGTTTCCTGGCTATTGTGAATGTAAACAGTGTCCTGGTTACTGTTGGTCAATCTGACATATGCTTGTGTTATCTGGGAAGAGAAATATAAGTCAGCAAGCCTGTGGGATATTTTCATGATTAATAATGATGTGGGAGGGCCAAGCTCACTGGTGCCATCCCTGGACAGTGGTCTTAGTGTGTATAAGAAAGATAATTGTGCAAGCGAGGAGGAGCAAGCCAGGAGCAGCATTCCTTTATGATATCTGCTTCAGTTCCTACCTCCAGGTTCCTGCCTTGAGTTCCTATTCTGACTTTTCTCAATGATGGACTTTAACCTGTAAGCCAAATAAACATTTTTATCCCCAAGTTACTTTGGTTACGGTGTTAATTACATCAATAGAAACCACAACTAAGACAGAAGGGGATCACACTTTGCCACCCTTTCATAAGCCTCATAAAATAATTACTTCATTACTTTTATAGAAAAGAGTTTGAATTAGGTAAAAGTACTTTTTCTTTGACTATATGCTAGAATTCCCTATCGAAAACATCCAGTCCTGTTCTTTTCAAAACTTGGATCAGAGCAATTATTTTCTAGCTTTTCAGGAATAAATTTTGGAGAGTTAGTTTTAAAGCTGTTTACAAATTGTCCTTCTTTCAGAAATCTGTTACAATCCTATGCCCCTTATCTTTTAAATTTGATATGGTCTGTAGGCAGAGTTGTCCTTGTCCCAGGAGCCACTTCCAAATTACTACACAGAGGCTTATATTAATTGTAAATGCTCAGCCAATAGCTCAGACTTGTTACTAACTCTTGCATTTAAATTAATCCATTTCTATTAATCTATTAATTGTATTGCCATGTGACTTGTGGCTTTACCTGCCCTCTAGTATCTCTTGCTCCCTTGGTGGCTGGCTAGCGTCTCCCCAGACTCTGCCCTTCTTTCCTGTCTGTAGTTTGATTTTTCCTCCTAACTTTATTCTGTCCAGCTATTGGCCACTCAGTTTCTTTATTAGACCAATCATGGAGACATATATTCACATGGTATAAAGGAATATTCCACAGCAATCAGCAATGGTCCTGTATCTTGCTAAACCAAGTAAATGTGAACAGAAGAATCTCCAATGTGAAACTGTAAAGTATTTCTACCTTCTTGGGAGAAATGGATTCTTTCTCAGCCTAAGACTGATAGATGGAGGATATTGTTCACTCCAAAGTTATATAACATTAGTGAGATGCAAACATTTGGTGTGCTAAATCTCTGAGATGTTTGTAACTTCAATACATACCATCTTAAGTTAGTCCAACTATCTTACTCCATGTTAATTTTTTCCAGAATTTGTGTTTTATCTTGAGGTACCAATTTTGATTATAAAAAATTGAGATCTTCTACTTTCTGATATCGATATGCAATGAAGGAATACTTCTATTTCTTGGATTATTCCTGTTTGTAAATTTTTCCTCTTTCTTTTTTTTTTTACCACAAACTTTCTCAGACTTACTGTTTTTTCCCCTAATGCATTAATGAGGCAAAGCAATGACAGTTGAAAGCACATATGTCCTAGACAACCCAAATTTGATCCCCAGTACCCATGTCAGGCAGCTCACAGTTGCCTTTAATTCCAGCTCCAGAAGGATCCAACTCCTCTGGTGTTTAAGGACGATTGCACTCATGTGCACAAACAATACAAATAAATACTTTAAAAATGCATTCTGTGTGTGTGTGTGTGTGTGTGTGTGTGTGTGTGTGTGTGTGTGTGTGCACATATTCATTCCATGGTCCACATGTTGGGGTCAGAGGACAGCTTTGGGAAGTCAGTTCTCTCTTTCTACTATGTGGATAAAACTGGGTTTGTCAGGCTTGATGGAGAGCTCCTTTACCCACTGAGCCCAACTTTTTTTCTTTACCCATATCTCCAGCCCAACTTTTTTCAAGATCCAACTTTTTGATTGATCATCTTTGTTTTGTCTGTTTTCCTATATCATTTAATATCTGTGAATTAATAATTTAATCAACTCCTACATTATTTAAGTTTTTATGATGTTTTAGAAATATTTAATTTTGCAAATGTATGTGTGCCTGATTGTGCATACTTGTGCATCACTTGTATGCAGGAGACTGTGAGATCAGAAGAAGCACCAGATCCTCTGGAAATGGAGTTACAGTTTTGAGCATGTATGTGGGAACTGTGAGCCAAATCAGGGTCCTCCAAAAGTTCCCTTAATAGCTAAGACAACTAAGTGATATTTCCAGACCTTTATGACTCTTTTTGTTGTTTTTGTTATTTCACAGATTTCCTGCCCAGTGGTGGTGGTGCCTACCTTTAATCCCAGCACTCAGGAGGCAGAGGCAGGCAGATCTCTGTGAGTTCGAGGCCAGCCTGGTCTACAGAGTGTTCCAGGACAGCCAGAGCAACACAGAGAAACCCTGTCTCAAAAAACCAACAAAACGAAACAAGATAGATTTCCTGAGATTATCATTTAGATCTTTAATTTCCTATTGTCTTCTTTCCTCTTCAGTGGCTAGTTTTCTTCTAAGTACAGCTTTAGTATATCACAGAAGGTTTCTATATATCAGATATTCACCATAATTTCACTCTGAACATTTTATTTCCATGCAAATTCTTTTAGTTGTAGTCTCTAATAAATTATATGTTTGTGCATTATTTCTGTTTTGTAATCTTTTAATTAAAGCACTTAATTCATTAACACAAATTTTACTTACTGACATATCCTAATTTTTACTTACTTTCTATCTGTCTAACCCAATGTTCTTTCTCCAGAATAAGATTCTGATTCATTATTTTTTAATTCAGATTCATTATTTTTAATTTCAGTGTAGAAGTTGAACTCTGTCTTTTTTTATTACACTAAAAACTTCAAGATGAATACTGAAAATGCAGTCTCAATGTGATCAAGATGCTTATTTTCTCCCAAGTGACACATTTCAACTCCATTTAGTCTCTCTTTTGGTTGTTATTTTATTTTCTATCTTTAAAATCTATTTATCTATTTCTAATTGACTTTACTATCATTGTCCTATGCAATATGATGCCCTACACAGCTGATGCTTATTTATATTTAACCATGTTGTTGATTTTTATTCCTTCTTGTATTTCAAACCTTCTACCAAAGCAGATTTTCCCTCATCTGAAGGTATAAATTCAAGAATTTTTATTATCAAGAGGCAATTTCTTGGAAAAGTCTCCTCTTTTAAAAAAGGAATTTCTTTACATTTTCATACTCTTGAGACACATTTTCACTTCTCACAGAATACTTCTCTGGAAGTTATTTTTACCACATTACATTGGAAATGTAATTTTCCTAGTTCTTTCTTGGACAAATCTCTGCTCTGAAGAAGCCACTAACAGAGCAGTTGTCACACCGAACCCCACCAGCTGTCTTTAAGATTGTTTTCCTTTGAGATATTGCAGACTCACAAGACTAGACGCTGAGATTTCTTTGTCTCTTCCTGCCCTTCTTTCATCTGTGGATTATTGAGTTCAAACCATTCCTTGAAATTGATAACTTTTATCTCTTAAAGAATAAATCCTTCCTTACTGTCACTTCTTGAACCCTGAATTTGTATTTTCTTAATTTTTGTTAATGTTCCTAGTAGCTCTGTTTTAGTCAACATTTCTTTTTCCTTTGTACTTCATTCTGGGGTATTTCTTTTCACCCATCTTCCATCTCATTAAGTCTGTTTTCACCTGTATTTGACTGGCTAATGAATTTATTTATTTAGTTTCCAATTTCATGTTTTTGTTTTTATAAGTTCCAGTAGGATCTTTCACAAACATACTTACATTTAAAAAAAATTTCTGTGCCCTGAAAATACTATTCAAGCTTGTCTTTTTTTACCCCAGTTTTGCTTTTTTGAGACAAGGTCTCCCTATGTTTCCCTGGCTGTCCTGGAATTCCCTCTATAGACGAGAGTGGCCTCACAGTGATCAGCCTGCCTCTGCCTCCTGAGTTCTGGGATTAAAGGTGTGTGCCACTATGCCAAGTGCAATTTTAGCATAATGTTCTTCTCTTAAATGTTTTCCACACATTATTTTATAATTTGCTTGTGATAACTCTGAAGTTTTTGGGGCAAGATATCATTTTAGAGTAATCTGTTTATAATTACTGGCTTTTGTTCATTTTGTTTGGTGTGTGTATGTGTGTGTGTATGTGTGAACTTGGTATTTATTCAGTTTTGCATTTGGTATAACCTGCTCATTTTCTGAAAGAGATTTTGCATGACATCTTTGATGTCTAGTATGAATATGAATTCATACTGTAAAGATTGCATATGAGGGCTATCAGTTTCAACAATTTCAACCTCAAGGCTTTAAGCTTTTTTTAAGTACCCATGTGATTCATGTTGTAATTAAAACTTCTCAGAGACATGTTTTGCATTTCCTTTATCAGTGTCAAACCTCTAGGGTAAGGGATTGATGCACATTTACTTCCGGTTCAGCTTGTTCCCACTGGCTACACCATCTCCACTGGTTTTGAAGTTTCTGCACTTTATTTTAATTCGCAAGACCAATCCCATAAAGCCAATGCAACATACAGCAGATATAACCAATGTCCTTGGACAACCGTGACTTGTTTGGCTTTCTGTGATTCAGATATTAGCTTGACAATTCTGTCTGCTCTTTAACAAAGTTAGATTTTTTAATTGTTTCTATTGAAAGAGTGAGTCTGAATTCTTGACCTGCTTTTTATTACTCCAGTCCCCTGTTTATACCTCAAGGTGGCTTGAAGTGGAACTCTGAGATTTATTATGTTGATTACTTCTGAAATTACATCTCTAGTTTTGAAACTTGCTTCTTCTTGAGACATAGGATGTTGGTAGGTACTTGACTAACGATGTGTCTGTTGACAGTGGTGTTGAATCTCAGAGCATGATACCCCAGATATGATATATTGCGATGCTGAATATCTTAAACTAGAGAAGACTGATAGGTACTCAAAGACAGGAAGCTTTCTCTGACTGTCCATGCACCTCTTCCTCCTCAAAGTAGGTCATAGAAACCAGAATCACCATCCTTAAAGAAAGCCATAAAATCTAGAGAGTTCATTATCTAAAATATTTCTTTATCCCATAGAGATGATCAAATTATAAGTATTCTACACTGTACTCAGGAAGAAGTATGCTGTGAAGAGACAAAGAAGAGAACCTAAATCAGTAGGCTTGCTGAGTTCTCACCATTGTATCACCATTAATAGTTCATGTCCCTGTTAAAACCTACCTCTCCATTGATGTCTATTCTTCACCAAAATTTCACAGTTAAACATGTAATATAAAATTACAGTTTTGCCTGCATCTTCATTTAAGACTCTCTGGCATAGGACACTCTAGTTAGCTATATTTGGTATACATTTCTCATAAGCATCTGTCATTTGTAAGAAGAATATGAACCTAATATTTCTAACATTATTATTTCCTTTTCCAGTCTGGATACTGTATGTTATTATGTTGTCTTTAAATTTTTGACTACTAATGAACAGACAATAACTGCTGAGAGACATTTGATTATGAAAGCTGGTAGATTAAACCTACCTATATATTTTAAAAATATTTTCATTACTCTATTTCTTACCCTTTTTCTTTTCTCTCCCAAGCCTACATATATTTTTTAAACACACTGTAACTCATTTAAAAGGTTTGTTTTTTTTTGTACCTGGGCAGTGGTGGCGCATGCCTTTAATCCCAGCACTGGGAAGGCAGAGGCAGGTGGATCTCGGTAAGTTTGAGGCTAGCCTGGGCTACAGAGTAAGTTCCAGGAAAGGTGTCAAAGCTACATGGAGAAACCCTGTCTCAGAAAAAAAAAAGTTTTTTTTTGTTTTGTTTGGTTTGGGTTTTTGTTGTTGTTTTGTTTTGTTTTTGGGGTTTTTTTTTTGGGCTGAATCTGTCTTTATTGCATGTCTCTATTTTTGCTGATCATATGAGTCTTTAAATTAAAGCAGAGATTTTGGCAGTTGACTCCACCCTACTCTCCTATTCCCGGAGTTTCTTGCTTCATGGCAGAGGTACCAGCTGGAGCCATGTTTACCACCCCAACTCTGGGAAGTTTCTGAGTCCATGCTGCCATCGAGTATCATGCCACCTACTGCTCATAAATACCATTTAAGTGTTTAGTAGCAGGACCTCTTAAAAGAGTCACCAGTTTTTGCCCCCAGCTCTGAGTGAGGAAGCCGTCTCTTAAAGGAGCCATGCTTCTGCTCACCGCCAGCAGAGCCCACTGGAGAAAAGGCAGCTACCAAGAAGCTGTGCTTGACTGTTCTTGTGTGCCTAGAGTCCTTTGCTGTGGGATGTTCTGTATGGCAAATGTGTTGCTAATAAAACACTGATTGGCCTGTGGCTAGGCAGGAAGTGTAGGCGGGACTAACAGAGAGAATAAAAAGAACAGGAAGGCAGAGGGAGGCTCTGCCAGCCACCGCCAGGACAAGCAGCATGTAAAGATGCCGGTAAGCCACGAGCCATGTGGCAAGGTATAGATTTATAGAAATGGATTAATTTAAGATATAAGAACAGTTAGCAAGAAGCCTGCCATGGTCATACAGTTTGTAAGCAATATAAGTCTCTGTGTTTACTTGGTTGGGTCTGAGCGGCTGTGGGACTGGCAGGAAAACTCTAGCAACAAATGGCGCCAGAACGTGGGGCAGGAATTTCCACTTAAATCCTGAGAAAGCATAAAAAGAAAATTCTAAAACGGAGCTAAAACAGCTTTCTAGTTGACTTTCTCAAGTTAGCCGCAGCCTGCGGGCTTGAGCTACTGTATGGTGGGTTCCTGGCGTGTGTGTTTGACCTGCAGTATGGCAGGAATGAGGCTTCTGCAAGTGGCACATTGGGCTGCGTGGTGGATTTAGCCTTTCCTAGTACAAAACAAAAAAAAGAGGTTTCTGGGCTAAACACTGCTTTGATAGAAGCATAGACCCACGAAGGCTCCCAGAGCTGACAGTAAACGTATCACCGCCATGTTGGGAAGCTGAGGTGGGCGGAGCCAGCAGCCACAGCACCATTTCAGTCTTAGAAATGCTGCAGTTTAAAACAATTGATTCACAATAAGACAGATTCAGATGGAACAAGACTTTAAATGCTTTAAAATGTGTGTAAAAATGTACGTAGGCTTCAAAGAGAGAGATAAAAAGGAATATATACAGTTATATAAAGAAATAGTTTTGAAAAATGAAGTCTTTAAAGAGACAGTAAAGGTAGTATAAAATATAAGCCACGTAAAGATGGATATCACACAGAGAATCTGGATTGTGTTGTCTTTGGGATTCTTAACTGCAGAGAGATATTTGATTGTAAAGGAAGCTGAGTTAAACCAATATGTATATTTTAAAGATACCTTGACTTCAAAATTTGGATGTAAAGATATGTTGCTTTGGAAAGGAAGCTCTGATTTTGTTTCCACAGAAAGTCAGAGGCTATGGATTTGTTGCAGATTAAGATACATCAGGTTTGACCAGCCAAGACCACCTGAAGGTCTCCGATGACACCATGGCTCAGATGATCCAACATCCAGAACCGTTTCAAGGCAACTGGCTCAGACGATACACCCTCACGGACTACTCCATGATCCTAAAATTTTCTTTGTGTCCCCATAAGATACAGCGCCCCCCTCCAGCAGGAAGTAATAAGAGAAGCTACACCCAAATTCCCAAATTATATGTAATTTACTTTGTTAAGGTTAAAACCTTCCTTTTTGAAAAAAAAAATGGGGGAAGTGCTGTGGGATGTTCTGTATGGCAAATGTGTTGCTAATAAAACACTGATTGGCCAGTGGCTAGGCAGGAAGTATAGGCGGGACTAACAGAGAGAATAAAAAGAACAGGAAGGCAGAGGGAGGCTCTGCCAGCCACCGCCAGGACAAGCAGCATGTAAAGATGCCGGTAAGCCATGAGCCATGTGGCAAGGTATAGATTTATAGAAATGGATTAATTTAAGATATAAGAACAGTTAGCAAGAAGCCTGCCATGGTCATACAGTTTGTAAGCAATATAAGTCTCTGTGTTTACTTGGTTGGGTCTGAGCGACTGTGGGCCAGGCAGGAAAACTCTAGCCACAGTCCTTCTTTAAGCTTTTTCAGGTTTCATGTTGAAAATTTGACCCCACATTGGAACACCATAAGTAAATGGACATTTCTTGTCCCAACCGCCTGTTCCCAAAATCAGCGTGGCAGATTCCCACAGTCTCACACAGGCCACAATACATGGAGGTATTTCCCAGCCAGGTACTGCAAGGCGGATTTAGGTTTTTTGCTCATACAGACAAAAAGGGTTAGAGATACATAGTAAGGACAGATTCAGACAAAAAAGTATCTAAACAGGTCACAGTGTGTTTAAAAATTTATGTAGGCTTGGGAGAGAAAAGAAAAAAGGCAGAAAAAGTCCTTATAAAAGGAATAGAGTAATAAAAAAATAGTAAGCCATATAATGATGGACAATACAGAGAGTCTGAATATGTTATTGTGTTGCTTTTAAATTTTTTGATGGCTATTGAACAAATGATAACTGCTGAGAGACATTTGATTATGAAAGCTGCTAGATTAAACCAACCTATATATTTAGTGGCATATGCCTTTAATCCCAGCACTTGGGAGGCAGAACCAGGCATATCTTTGTGAGTTCGAGGCCAGCCTGTTCTACAGAGCGAGATCCAGGAAAGGCGCAGACACAGAGAAACCCTGTCTCGAAAAACCAAAAACCAAAAAAAAAAGAGTTAAATTTAAAGATTTCTTTCTAAAGGAAAAAGGGGAGTAGGATATAGAAATGATAAGACAAAGGGACAGATTAATCCAAAAAAACAGCTATTAATCTCAGGATATTTTACATTGGTAGGGATTTTAATTTATTGATGTTAATTTGAAGTTATTTCTGTTATACCGTATGTGTATTTATACTCTTGTTTAGAGTATTATGTTTAGGCAGTTCATTTAAAAATGTAATATATAATTAAGAAATACAGATTAATAATCATCTATAACAGCAAGCTTATTGTCATGTTAGGTATGTTTTCAAAGTTATACAGAGATATATTTCAGATAGATAGGCAATCTACAAACACTTCAAATACCTACGGAGTATGGCATTTAAAATGTTTTAAGAACTTAGACTTTTTTCAACAATGAGACACGTTTGCTCCTGGTAGCACTGATTATTTCAAAGAGGATGATGGGCATCAAAGAAACTCCATATAGAATTTGTTTTCTTTATGGTAAAAGCTAGCCATGTGAAGAAAAAACTGCCCTTGCCTCAATTGCTGACAGTTACTGTCCAAACTGGATGAGCAGAACACAAAAATGGTGACTGCTGGACTTTGCCAAGACAAGGTAGGACAGTCCTTCAAAATTCCCTGCTTCACAGGAAAGTTCATCAGATATGCTAGGCCTGTAGGCCAGAGTTGGATGCCTCATCATTGCAGAAGTACTTTGGGTGAATATCTAGGTACCAATTGTCCCTGTGATTAGGTAACATTTTATCCTTCTGGGGTCTTTGATGGAGTTGAAGACTAAGTAGTTATAATTATAGTTTTCCTTAGTTATAATAGAGTATATTAGATACAAACTTTAGACTAACCAAGATAAGATAGCTAATTAAGCATTTTCTCTAATTTTGCCAAATGCAAATGGATTAGATAGTGCTACTGTAGTTCTTACCTGATAACTGTTTTTGTTGTATATAATCTTACTATGTTAAAGTTAAAACCTTCCTTTCCAATTAGACAAAAGGGGGTAATGCTGTGGAATAATCCCCTTGTATACTGTAAAGATTTATCACTTGAATTAGTTTAATAAAATGCTGATTGGCTAGTAGCCAGGCAGGAAGTACAGGTGGGGCAACCAAACTAAGGATGATGGGAAGGAGAAGAGTGGAGTGAGGAGTCACCAGCCAGATGCAGAGGGAGCAGGAGATGAACGTGTCATGCTAATAAAGTTACCGCCACATGATGAAGCATAAATAGATATATGGGTTAATTTAAATGTAAGAGTTAGCTAATAATAAGCCTGAGTTATTGGCTGAGCATTTATAATTCATATCTAGCTTCTGAGTTGATTATTTGGGACTGGGCAGTCAGGACTGGAAATGTCTGTTTACATCTATCAGCTACCATTAAGTTTCTTTTGTGAAGGTATAAGACATTAAAAGTCCACCTGAAAGTTCTACTGTCCTCTAATATAACCTAAGAATTCTGTGTGGAGTAGAAGAAGAGACTAGGTTATTAAAACTCCTCAAGAAAGCAATGACTAGAAGTATTATAGATGCTCTTTGAAATTCTGATTAACTAGGCAATTCCTACAAGGAGATTTGACTGCTGAGAAAGGTACTCTGTTATCATATCCCTTTGCGCAAGTACATGAGGAGGTATAAACTTAGGAAGTGGGCTTGTATCAATGTTTTTTTTTCTGTAATGAGTCACAGAGACATAAATAATCTTTACTCCCTATGCTATTTATGCAAAGTACATTCAGCAAATGAACAGACAGTTGACTTCTCTGGAGACATGTGCATGAAGTAATCACATTCTAGAAGTCCCATGACCTCACAGAAAAAAAATAATCCTTTTCCATGGAAAGATCAAAGCAGATAGAGGGGAAAAGTAAACAATTTTTTCCACTTAGGAGTGGGTGTATGGGTGCTATACTAGCATGCTGATGTATTGGATCTTGTATTCTTTTGTAAATACCCAGTCTTCTTTGACAAAACCTTTCATATGCCTGAAATGCTTAAAAATTATTTAATTTATAAGCATGTGTAAAAATTTCAGATCATGATTCCTTCAAGATTCTAAGCAAACCAATTTAAAGATTTCTTTCTTCTTAGAAACATTTTCAGGAGAAAAACTCAAAGGTAGGTAATTACTACTTAATAAAAATATGTTGGGGCCAATGATCATGCTCATCTCCCTCTGGAGATTTGATATTTAAGACTTAGAAATAAAATGGCAGTAGACAGATTAACAGGAAAAAGGACACACATGTTTATTATGTCTACAGGGTTGTCTCAGGGAACAGAACACCCACTAACCCAATGAGATTCAGAAGCTTGTGTGTTTGAGAGGGAAATGAGAGCTGTAGGAAATTTGGGAGCAATAAAAATGACTTTTAGGGGAGCTAAATGGACTTAAAGAACAGACAACAGTAAGTAATAAAGTGCACGCAGACCGCAGGTGTGATGTTGGTGCTGCTCGGGTTTGAAGGGTATAAACTTGGGTCCTGAAAATACCAAGAAGTTAAGCTCAGCCACTCTCACTGTGCCAGTAAAATGACAGGCAATATTGCAGAGAATGAAGAGTTATTCAAGGTAGACACATTGGGAAGAGGAACAAATTAATGGGTTTAGTGGCCCTCAAATCCATCTGAGATCCTGAAATGTGGTTCAGGTTTAAATAGAGGGCAAAGGGTATACATAACCTAGCAGTTCTGGTCAGGATATAATCCTGTGCTTTATTGGACCATCATTGTTGGGCTCCAGTCTCTCCTGCACGGTAACTTGACAAGTTGTGAGAAGTGTGTGAAGCCTTTTCCTGGGAGATAAGCTTCCCTCTCTCACTGGCACCAGTATTTCAAACATTCTCTTCCTGTAGCCTGGGGTTCCTGTGGAAAGTTCAGTTCTTTGGAGTCCATTTTTTTTTCTGATAGACTGAGAGGGCAAGAAAGGGGCACATGTTTCTGTCTTTTTTTTCCCAGGGTAAAAGCTGAAAGATCAGAGAAGCAGAACAGGCAGCCCCTAGCTCTTACCTCTATGAAATCCTTAGCCTAAAGACAGTGAGTTCCTGTTTCCTCATGTCTTATATATCTTTCTCTGCCCTGCCTTTACCAAAGCAAGGTAGAAAGGCCCTTTAGAAAATCCAGCTTCAAAGATGAGTCCATCAGATATGCTAGGCCTGTTGGCCAAGAATGGATACCTCAACGTTGCAAAAAATCTTGGGTGACTGTCCAGGCAACCAGCTGCTTCTGTCATTTTTCACATTTTTTGGAAGTCGTTTGTTTGCACTTCCTGCTTACATGTTTCTGTCTTTAAGATTATTTTCTCCCCTGCCAGGACTTGGCCATTGAGCTTTCAAACATTTTCTGGAATAGCAGTTTAATTTTCTTCGGTCCAGGAAGTAACAGGGATGAGATAGAAGACAGCCATGCTTCTCTTTGATAGGTGCAGTTTAAACATAGATGAGTAAGTAAGAGAAAGCTCTTCTCTTCAGCTACTGTTCTCCAGGTTCTCCCAGCTTTGGATCTCAGAGAAGTAGATTTTGCTGGATCACTTTCTGATCCCAGTAAAGTACAACAAAACTACAAGCAAAGCCAGAGGGAGAGAAACTCTCACCAAAGATCCTTACGATATTATTCAGACATTGTGGTGCGCACCTTTAATCTAGTGCTTGGGAGACTGAGGCAGGAGGACTGCTGTTCATTTGAGGCCAGCCTGAGTTGCATAGTGAGATCTTGTCTCCAACAAATGTTTATGCTCCTGACCAAGGGACTGAAGATAGGTGATGTGAAGAATTTCTCCATGGTTATAAGTTTAACTTCTCCGTATTTGAAGAGAAACATTTTAGTAGAGGTAATGATTATTTACTGGAGATTTTGAAGTGCTCTAATATTATTTTTTATTGAAAATGGATTTTTTTCATACAATATATTCTAATTCTGGCTTCTCTTCCCCCAACTCCTCCCCACTTCCTCATCCATCCAAATCCACACCCTTTCTTTTACTCTCATTAGAATATAAGCATCTAAAAAAATAAGATAAAATAAAAGAAAAGCAAATAAGCCAGATAGGACAAAACAAACAAATAAACAGAAGAAAAGGAGACAAAGAAGCTCAGGAAACACATATAGATGCAGAGACACACAGGCTGACACACACAGAAATCTCATGAAAACACAGAACTAGAAACCATAATACATACTCAGAAGACAGGTAAGGTTTAAAAAAACAACAACATGTTTTTCCTTTATCCGATGTGTCAAAATACTCTTCTCTGAACATATTAGGTCAGTTCCTTTCATTCTTGGCCTCAGTATTGTGATGATTATTTTAGTGAGGTTTAGAACACACTAACCCCAAACATGTGACATTGGTATTTGAGAAAATGGCTCAAGGAGGAAGGCTACTCACCTTTCCTTGCCCTTGAACCTTGAAGCAGATTCTTTTTTTTATTTAAAATTTTTTATTCATTTTACATACCAACCATAGATCCCCTTCTCATCCCTCCTCCCATTCCCCCCCCACCCTCCCCTCCCTCCAACCCACCCCTCCATCCCCTCCTCCAAAAGGGTAAGGCTTCCCATGGGGAGTCAGCAAAGTCTGGTATATTCAGTTGAGGCAGGACCAAGCCCCTCCCCCACTGCATCAGGGCTGAGCAAGGCATCCCACCACAGGTAATGGGCTCCAAAAAGTCAGCTCATGCACAAGGGATAGATCCTGATCCCACTGCCAGGGGCCCTTGAAGCAGATTCTTAACACCTAACTGACCTTTACTTAAAATAGGCCATAAGACCTTCATTCCAGAGGTGTCTTCACTATAAGTTAAGGAAAAACCTCATCTCTAAGTGTTTCCTGTCTTTATAGGTTGCCAATTTCCTGTCCCTGAGATATAAAAAGGAAACATTTCTTAGCACTTTGTTTTTGCCTGTTGGTGATACTGGGTGCTGGAGTCTCTAGCATTCGATCTGGGAAACATGAGCTAAACAAGAAAAAACCACCCATGGCATCATTCCTTTTCTTGAGGGCTTCACTTAAGTCTGACTTCTTCCCACTTTTCAGAGCTTTCTTCTGCTTGTTTCCTCCAAAATGCTCAGGGGTTGTAGTTGTACATACTGGTAAGAATAAAGTATGACTCCTTCATCTTCTGAGACTGAACATTTTTCATGATTCAGTTTCTTCTCCTATGTTAGCTCATTAGCTCTACCTCCATTTGATTGTTACAGAGATTGTTTTTGAGCTTTAATTTGCATCTTCACATTTTCTGTCTATTGTTAATTGGTAGTATACCAGTTCTTTTAGTACAAGCATCCTACTGTAGTATACTTTAATTTCTCCTCTCCTGATCTTTGTACTCTTTTCATATATTTTGTTTTTAAAAATACATTTTTAATGTATGATTTGAGAATTTCATATAATATATTTTGATTGTATTTGTCCCCTCCCCCAACTCTTCCAAGACCTTCCCTCACTTCCTTATCCACCCAATTCCATATTCTCTCTTTCTCTGCACCTCGCTCCCTTCTTCTCTGTCTGTCTGTGTGTCTGTCTGTTTCAGTCTGACTCTTAAAAAAATTGAGTTCAGTTTGTGTTGGCCAACTACTCTTGAGTGTGATTGATGTAACAAGTGTCACACCACTGAAAGAAAGTGACTCTTCTCTTTCAGTAGCAATCAAATGCCACTAACTCCTCAGCTAGGGGTGAGACTTTGTAGCCACCTCCCATCCTACATGCTGGGATTTTGTCTCACTGGAGCATTTGCTTGTGCATGCTGTCACATTACCTGTGAATTCATATGTGCATCTTCTCTATTGTGTTTGGAAGAAATTATTTCTAAGTCTCAGATAGTATATTAATTTGGCATCTTCCTGTAGGACTTCCTTTAACTTCTTTTATGAATCTGCTGATCATAAATTCTTTTTGCTTTTGTATGTCTAACTTTAATTTTACCTTTATTTAAGAATTTATTGAACTATAATTCATAAACCACACAAATTACCCACTTAAAATACAATTTAATAATTTTTAGTGTATTTATGGAGTTGTATGAACATCATCACAATTAACTTTTGTGCTTTTTCATTATTCTAAAATTAAACCTTGCACACATTATCATTCTCAGTTTCTTTTAATTACAGTAGGCATAGGAAAACACTAGCCTACTTTTCACTGAAATCATTTGCCAATTATTGTCTCTTCATGTAAGTGGAGTTAATTATATAAGTGGTAATGTGTGTTTAGCCTCTTTCACTTAGCATGTTTTCAAATTTCATATATATAGATGAAATTCATATATATATTATAACAACATGTTTTTATTTCTTTTGATTCTTAAATGACTGTGTATTGTATGGGTATATAGTATTTTATTTGTGCACTGACGATTTTGTAGATATTGGATTGATTCTACTTTGAGGTCACATGAATAATGTAGTTTAATTATTTGTATGAAAGTTTTGTGTGGATGTATGTCTCTGTTTATTTTGTGTATGTGTATAGGAGAGCTGCTTATCATATTAACATTTTGAGGCACAAAACTATCTTCCAAAATGATTGCATCCTTTTACATCTCTATCAGCAGTGTATGAAGGTTTTGATCTGTCTACATTCCTTCAAAGACTAGTTTCAGTCTGTCTTTCTTAGTTATGTTATCCTAGAGGTATTGGTATCTCATGGGGTCTGTAATTTGCCTTTATTTAATAACAATTAATGATATGAACAACTTTTTATATGTTTACTTGCCATTTGTACATCTTCTCTGAAAACTGGTCACATAGTTTGCTCATTATTCACTTGAGCTGTCTTAGTATTATTATTTTTATTGACTCTAAAACAAAGCCATAATCATACATACTTGAAAATATTTTCCCATTGTAGGTTATTATAATTTTCTTGATGGTGTCCTTTGAAATATAGAAGTTTCACATTTTGAGTCACTCTGTGGTAGCCCACAGGCCACTCTGCCAGGGAAGCAGGTAGGCTGACTGAGATCTTCACCTATCCCTCTGTTCTTCCAGATCCAATCCCCCAGTCTCATCCATACCTCAATAGCAGACCTTCTAGGTTGACATCTCTTCACTCTCTGCCCCCATTCCAAACAGACTAAATAAGCAGATCCTGGTGGAACACTCTGCTTTCCTCCCTCCTGTGAATCCCTTCAGACATCTAGCCTATCCCCATTCCTAAGTGTCAGCTTCCAATACCTAGAAACACATTTTACCTGGAACTCCCATTAGCCACACTTACCAAGTCCACAGAAAATTTCCTAACAGGCAACACACAGCTAACACGCTCTTGTAAAAAAACAGAAAGAAAACAGAAACCAATGAACAAAGCACCTACCCAACAAAGACAAAACCAGATTATCAGCACCTAGAAATATAATTTTCCTAACCACAGATACCTAGATACCAGTGTAAAGATACAATAAATAACACCCAGGACAATATGATTCCACTAAAGCCCAGCAACCCTACCACAGCAGGCACTGAGTATTCCAATACAGCTGAAACATAAGAAAAAGACCTTAAAACTTCCTGTATGGAGATGATAGAGATCCATAAAGGGGGACTGAATAAATCCTTTAAGGAAATTCAGGCAAACACAAACAGAGTAAGGAAATGAATAAAACTGTTCAAGTCCTGAAAATAGAGATAGAGTCACTAAAGAGAACACAAACTGAGGGAATTCTGGAAATGAAAAATTTAGAAATTTGAACATGGACTACAGAAGCAAGTTTCAACAACAGAATACAAAAGATGGAAGAAAGAATCTCAGGCATTCCAAGAAATAGGTACATTGGTCAAAGAAAGCATTAAATCTAAAAACTACTGGTACAAAACATCCAGGAAATCTGGGACAGTATGAAAAGTCCAAATGTAAGAATAATAAGAATAGTGGAAGGAGAATAAATACATGTCAAATTCACAGAAAATATTTTCAACAAAATCATACAAGAAAATTTCTTTAACATAAAGATGTTTGACAATGTAAAAGAAGCATACAGAACAAATATATTAGATCAGAGAAGAAAGTCCCCTCACCACATAATAATCAAAACACTAAACATACAGAACAAAGAAAGTATTAAAAGCTGTAAGGAAAAAGATTAAGTAACATATAAAGACAGACCTATTACAATTATACTTGACTTCTCAATGGAGACTCTAAATGCCTGAAGGGCCTGGAATAATGTGTTACAGACTCTGAGAGCACAGATGCCAGCCAAGACTACTATACCCAACACAAATTTCAAATCTCCATAGATAGAGAAAATAAGATATTCCACGATTAAAAAAAAAACAAAAAACAAGTCCAAGCAATAAGAATCTATAAACACTATAAACACAGCCCTATAGAAAATGCTAGGAGGAAAACTCCAACATTGTCGTTGTGTGTCATGTCACAGGTGTGTGGGTTCACGCGGATCCATGGAATGAAGACTCAGAGGCATCTTAAGAATGAATGAATATAGGGGGATCCAGCATCAAAGGACTGAAGCCTTTCCCTTCACCTAGGGCATTTTTATTTCTCTCCAATACAGTTTAGCCAGTTAATTTTTGTATCTTCCAAGCACCCTAAAAGGAGCTCCCAGAGACCAAATGCCACGTGCAAATTACTTGATTTCTCAGGTCTTCTGAGTTTCCTGAACCAAGTTTTGTGTAGGCCTTTGATCCCTGGGGGACTCTCTGATCCTTGACTCTCAGACAAGACTCACATAGGGCAATAAGAGAAACAAAAGGTAAGAGAAACAAAAGGTGTAGTTAAACAAGGAAGAATTAGGACTAGGTGCAACTCTCTGGAACCAGGCCAGGAGCTCAGCAGGAATACACTACACAACATAAAGAGGTTAACTACACACAAAAAAA
>CABHPQ010101994.1:0-13078 GCA_902168405.1 Peromyscus aztecus
TTCTGTTTATGTGTTTGTTAATATTTTTCCCCAAATAGTGCATTGTTTTGAGTACTGAAGTCTGATGGGAAATGTTGTAGTCAGGAAGCATTGAAGCTGGGTCTTCTGTATCGTGTTCATCATTTCTTTTCTTCATTTCCACGCACCTTTTATGTTCCCTGTTATGATAAATATTTTTTTTAGGATTTTATTGGAAGTGTGTTGAGCTTCTAGTTTAAACTGAGAACTGACATCTTATTATTAAGACTTCCTATCATGAGTGTGGTATGCTAGATATAGATGAACACATTTGTATTTTCCCATAGTGTCAGAATATTTTTGAATAACAGTAAATTCAAAAGGCGCAGTGGTTTTGAAGGTAGCAATTTCAGATAATTCCACTTACTTTGGTAATTGGTGTAGCTGGAGAGTTTTCTCTCCGGGTCCCGCCAAACCCCAGCCATCCGACAGCCCACTTATAAAATAAACACACAGACGCTTATATTATTTAAACTGTTTGGTCTAATGGCTCAGGCTTCTAGCTATCTAGTTCTTTCATCTTAAATTAATCCATTTCTATAAATCTATACCTTGCCATGTGTCTCGTGGCTTACCGGCATCTTCACATGCTGCTTGTCATGACGGCGGCAGCTGGCAGTGTCTCCCTCTGACTCAGCCTTCCACTTCCCAGAATTCTCCTCTCTCCTTGTCCCGCCTACTTCCTGCCTGGCCACTGGCCAATCAGTGTTTTATTTATTGACCAACAGAGCAATTTGACATACAGACCATCCCACAGCAAATTGGGACAAGGCTAATGCAGGTTTATTCCAGTCTTAATTAGTAATATTCTTAAATCACACAACACAGTATAGCTATGCATACATGTAGTTTATAAAGTGAATACAAGTAAAAGAAAAGGCACAAAAGTGGGCGGAGAGACATGCAGGTAGAGCCTGTGTTGGTGTGCTAAGGAACTCAACACTAGGATGCCCCAGGGAGGACTCAGTTTTGTCAGCCTTGCTACAGAGTTCTAGTTGCTAGATAGAAGGTGGAACCAGGCTTTGAGAACAGGCAACTGGGTTCAGGTCCAGGTCTAGATTGGGAGGGATAGGCAGTAAAGAGGCTGGGCTAACAGAGGTTGGACCTAGTTTATTTGAAACCTCGGGGACAGGAGTTCCCTGTCTGTCCCTTCTTCACATACATGCCAAGTATGAGATGATAGGTTGGTTGGGTTGGGGCCAGCCATCCTACTGCTTGGTGTCCATCACTTTATGAGGCCAGGAGAGGGAGTTATATACTTTGCTGGTCTGGCAGGTTCTTGGGCCTGGTTTCCCTGATAATAGCGTTTTAATACACTCATGTGCCCCTATAGGGTCAACTCACCCTGATAAACTTACAGAATGGCTCCCTTTCTGTTCCCGGGAATAAGCCATTTATCAGTCTTTGCTATTTGAGTGAACAGGTAGTATTGTTGTGGATCTACTCTGGGGCTGTAGTCATTCTCTTCTCTTAAAATGGAGTCAAATGGAGTTTCAGGGCAAGGCATTGCCTAGAAAGAAAGCCACTGTTTTTCACAACATGGAGTAACTAGAACAGGGTACAACCTGATCTCAACACTGAACATATCTTGGATATGGATATCCAGGATTCTGCAGTAGCACTCTTTATTAAGTAGATTGTTTTCATTAGTGATTTGTAGTTTGGAGCTGGAGAGATGGCCTAAGTGATTGAGAACTCGCTGCTCTTCTAGAGGACTGGAGTTCCATTCCCAATGACCACATGGTAGCTTACACCTATCTGAAACTCCAGTCTGAGGGGATTTGAAGCCCTCTTCTGGCCTTCATGGGTACCAGGCACGAATGTGGAGCAAACAAACACCCATATAAATACATACTTATTTAAAAAAAAATAATTTGTGGTTAATGTCTGCAGGCTTCCCCTCCCCCTTTTGTTTTGTTTTCTTTTTTTTTTTTTTGAGACAAGGTCTCACTGTGTGATGTGTCTGACCTGGAACCCTGGAATTTTGTAGACCAATCTGTCCTGGAACTCAAAGCAATCTGCCTGCCTGTGCCTTTCAAGTGTGTGCAGCACCATACCCAGCATGTCTGTAGTTCTTTGTGTATTTCTTACAGTACTGTATATTACAAACAGTGTAGTATTTTTATTTTCACACCCTATTGCTCATTGCCAAGGTGTAGGCATAGGATGGAATTATGTATCCTACATGTTTGCTATAGTATCTCATTAGTTTCTTGAATTTTTGTTGGTTTTTGAGATTTTCTTTTTTATTTCTTCTGAAAAAGCTCCTTTCCCCTTTTGTTGACATACAGTCCCCCTCACCCCCCACCGCCCAACTATTTGTATGATCATATAATTTAAATTTATTTCTATATTATATATTTATCTGCCTGCATTTATGTCTGTGTACCATATACATGCTTGGTGCCTGTGGAGGACAGAGGAGTGTTGTGGGATAATTGTTTTGTTCACTGTGAAGAAGTGTCTCTACCTAAGGTGCCTTCTGATTGATTTAATAAAGAGCTGAATGGCCAATAGGTAGGCAAGAGAGAATAGGTGGGAATTTCGGGGAGAGAGAGAAACTTGGGAAGAATCTGAGGTGCTTGGAACTAAGCCAGTGAGATGCACATGGCAGAATGTAGATTAATATAAATGGGTTAGTTCAAGTTATAAGTTATAGTTGGGAAAAAGCCTAAGCTAAGGCCAAGCTTTCCTAATTAATAAGAAGTCTCCACGTCATTATTTGGGAACTGGTGGTACAAAGAAAGTCCGACTACAGAGGAGAGTGTTGTATCCCCTGGAACTGGAGTTACAAATGGTTGAGAGCCACCATGGTGCTGGGAATTAAACCTGGATCTTCTTGAAGAGCAGGCAGTGCTTTTAACCCCTGAGCCATCTCTCCAGCCTGATCATAGGATTTTTGTTATTTACTTGTTGATGATAGATTACATTGATTTTTAACTTTTTGGGGGGAATGGGATGAGTGTTGGGAATTGAACTCTGGTCCTTGTGTGCTCTGCCATTGAACTTCATCCACAAACTGAATTTTGAAGTTTTAATTGGTCTTGCATACCTGTCTTAATTTCTACTTGGTTGTGGTACATAAGTTTTTGATTTGGTTTAGTTAATTTCTTTATTATATTGAGGGAGACCCTTGGGTAGGTAAGGATAGCCTTGAACTCCTGACTCTTGCTGCTGCTCCCAAAATGCTGGAATAGTAAGTATGAACCAGAACACTTTTTTCCTTAAGATTTTTATAACTGTTAACAAATTTCCCCTTTTAACAATTGCATGCTGTGGCTCCTGTCCTCTAACAGCCTTTACAGCCCTAGTCCTGCCTTATCCCTGCAATTCCCTTTCAGTCACTGGTGTCTCCTTTCTTCCATTTTCTCTTGGAACCTATTGAGTTAACCAGGATCACCTATGAGTTAGGAACTATTCATGGAAGCTTGGTGGGCACCTCAGTGGGCACACAACTAAAGACAATGACTTCTTCCTTCAGAATCTGTCAGTGGTCAGTAATTCAAGGAAGAGTAGTACACTGTATTATACCCCTCTGACCTATAATTGACTATTGATAGGTGCTGTTTTACGTAATCCCATTGGAGGTGACCACAACCACTGTGAAGTCATGACAGCATTGACTGCCATACCCAGAAATCAGCATTTTACAGCCTTTCCCCCTCTCCTTTGGCTGTTACATTTTCACTCCTCCTCTGCTGTGATCCTTAAGAGGTAGTGGTATAAATGTCCTATTTTGGGCTGGAGAAATGACTCAGAAGTTTAAGAGCACTGGCTGCTCTTCCAAAGGACCAGAGTTCAATACCTAGCACCTACATGGTGGCTCACAACCATTTGTAACTCCAGTTCATCTTCTGACCTCTGTGGGCACTGTACAAACATGTTGCACAGAAATACGTGAAAGAGCTGAATGGTGGCAGTGCACACCTTTAATCCCAGCACTCAGGAGGTAGAGGAAAGGAGAATCTCTGAATACGAGGCCAGCCACGGCTACACAGAGAAACCCTGTCTCAAAAAGCCAAAACAAACAAACAAACAAACAAAAAACCAAAAAAACCCAAAAAACGAATCCCATGAAGGCTTCACACCCACACACATAAAAATAAATAAAATCTCAAAAGCAAAATTAAAAAAAAAAACCTTAAAAAATGTCCTATTTAGGTTTGAACATTTAACCATCACTTATTCTTGGTGCTTTGAACACCCATGCATCCTGTGTTTACTGACATTCATTGCAAAGGGAAGAGTATCATTTCACTTGTTTATGAGTATGAACATAAATATTTAGAAAGTAACCTAGTCTTCGGACAGTTTAGCTGAACACTATTAGTAAGATCACTCCTAGAGGCTAAGACCTCAGCTGTGGGTTTTGGCCAGATTTACAATAGCAGGTATGCATTCCCTCTTGTGAAGCATGCCTCAAATCTAATCAGAGTGGTGGGTTATTTATTTAACAGTTTTTAAAAAACTTGCATATGACCCAGTGTCTTAGTCACTGTTCTATTTCTGTGAAGCGACACCATGACCATGGCAACTCTTATAAAAGAAAGCATTTAATTGGGACTTGCTTAGAGTTTCACAGGTTTAGTCCATAATCATGTCAGGGAGCCTGGTGTCATGCAGGCAGACGTGGTACTGGAGAAGTAGCTGAGAGTTCTACATCTGAATCTGGAAGAGAGAGACACTGGGCCTGGTTTTGACGTTTGAAACCTCAAAGCTCACCCCCAGTGACACAGATCTTCCAACAAGACCACATCTCCTAATCCTTCTCAAGTAGTGCTACTCTCTGATGACTAAGCATTTAAATATATGACCCTGGGGGGGCTGTTCTTATTCAAGCCGCCACACTCAGCTATAACATTCCTAGGCATATACTCACAGGACTCTATATCTTACTACAGAGATATTTGCTCAACCATGTTCATCATTGCTCTATTCAAAATATAGGAAATAAGAACTGCCTAGATGTCTATCAATGATGAATGAGTAGTGAAAATGTAGTATACATACACATAATATGTGTGTGTGTGCGTGTGTGTGTGTGCGCGCGCGCACACGTGCATGTGCACACCTAATTTATGTTGTGGTAAGATGACGGCCTCATAGTTTAAATTCAGAAGTGTTTGCTTTTCTGGAACGCATGGTACCAGGTTGGTGTAAATTTGTTTTTGTATTTTTAAGACGTCTCTATTAATTAATCTCACTCTGTAGATCAGGCTAGCGGAACTCAAGAGATCTCCTGCCTGCCTCTCGAATGATAGGATTAAAGGTGTGCATCACTGCACTCAACATGGTGTAAATTCTTAACTGTTTTGATCTTCCTTATTTTTTTTCCCATTTCAATTTTTCAGATTTTTTCCCTTTGTCATTTTACTTCTTGATTTTTATGGCTGTATTACTTGGTTTTCTTTGGTACATTGTGCAATCTTTATAAATGAAACACTGAGCGATATGACAAGAGCGTGGTGAGAACATGGACAGTAGAAAGATAAAGATAGAGCATAGTCACTGGGCTTCAGAGGGGCTCTTTGAAAGATGTACATGCCCGATGATACACGTAATAAAGTATTGCTGGAAAAGCTGAGAACAATAAAAACAGAGCTAACCGCTGGGCATGATAGTGCATACCTTTAATCCTAGCACTCAGGAGGCAGAGGCAGGTTGATCTCTGAGTTTGAGGCTAGCCTGGTCTACAGAGTGAGTTCCAGGACAGCCAGGGCTACACAGAGAAACCCTGTCTGGAAAAACCATAACCAAAACAAAACAACCCCCTCATCCTGAAAAAAAACAAAACAAAACAAAAACCAAAAACAAAGAACAACTAAAATACCAGAGCTAGCCACTTATAAACCTCAGATTGGAAACTTTTACCATATGTGGCTTTAGCGAGCTTGGGCCTCAGCCTAGGGAGGTCCCACTCTGGTCACCCTTCTGAGCCCAGGGGCTTTAGCAGAGCTCGAAGCAGGCTGTGTGCTAGGATTTGGCCAGCAGTGTGATAGGGAAGAAAGTGCAGGTTGCTGCTAATGGAGCTCAAGACACGTTTAGTCACAGGTAAGACTAGTCTGAGACAGAGGAGCCTGTGGGTGGAGACAGATGGATCCAGAGGTTGTGAGGGTGGAGTGTGAGGGAGCATACTCAGTGGGAACACAGGTCCTGAATATTGCCGATTGCGTGTATGATGGCTGATCTTCAGTTGACTTGATTGGCTCTGGAATCAACTAAGAGGCCTGTCTCTGTGCAGGTCTGCCAGGGGATTTCAGGAAGGATTAACTGAGGCAAGAAGACCCTTTCGTATAGTGGGTGGCACTTTGAGTGTGACCTCAGTAGAGAGAAGTCCAAAGAAGAAGCAGTGTTGCTTTCCTGCCTGCCTTCACTTCTTGCTGGTGAGTGCATCTGTCCATTGCCGCTGCTGCTACTGCTGCTGCTGTTCCCGCCACCGCCACCCCCACCACCCCCACCACATCCTTCACGGACATTGAAACCCAGCTTCTTGGGCCTTCCAGTGTGGACTGAAGAGCAGAAGCTGTCCAGGTGTGCTCTGGGCCTTTGGCAACTGATTGAAGCTCCTGAGGCTTCTAGTCATCGTGGATGGAGCCTCTCCATCATGGAGACAGCCATTGTTGGACTGTGCAGGCTGGATCAGGTAAGCTGTAAATTAGATAAGGTAATCTAATAAACTCTCCTTGTTATTTGTTCTTTTAGTTCAAGCCTCAAGAGAACCCTGATTGATTCAGATAGCTACCTATATCCTCCTATTTTTCTTATGCATACCTTACACATTATTTTAAATCATCATTCTCTATTTAATTTAATTTTACACATTAAATTAATTTAATTTAAAAGAATTTGAGAACTGTCTCAAAAGGAAGCTTAAGGACAGTTTTATGAGTTGAAAGCAAACCCTCAGGACTGGCAAGCTGTAAGCTCTGGCAGCTGCCAAGAAGTGGAGATAGGTAAGAGAAGAGAAAGCAATGCCACATGAATTAAATTGGTGTATCAGTCCCATGGCAGATAGGCCCAAAGTACCAGAAAAACCACATTTAGGCTCCAGCCAGCATCCTAAAGAGAAGAAAAAGGAGTTATCCAGGAGATCTCATGGCAGCTGTTAGCAACTACACAGGGAGCCCTTGTCCTATTTGCAAATATTAAATATTGATTTAATTTCTTTCCTACATGTGCATGTACATAGTTATATTGTTTAATCGCTTTTCTTGATAGAGTCTTCAAATAACTTGCCTGTTTTATGTAAGGTACTCTATCTGGAGTCCAATAATTTTCTCCATTTATTCCTTTATGACTTTTGGGCTAGATTGCTCATTTCAAAGAATTTGTTAATTTCATATAAGTTACTAAATTTGTGACCATGGGGTTGCTTACAGTATTCTTTTATGATTTTCATCATTTGAATGTGATTGAATTGCCCCTTTAGGTTCATGTGTAGGATACTTGATCTCTAGCTGGTGGCACTGTTTAGATTGTGTGGTTACTTATAATTCTCAGAGATGACTTACATTAAGTCTCCCCCCACCCCCCCATTCCATTTGTCACATTTGTATTTCTCTGCATTCTTTCTGTATTTTTTGGTTGTTAAAGGTGAGCATTGCTGGCCTGATGTTACATGCCTTTATTCCCAGCACTTGGGATGCTGAGGCAGGTTGATTTTTATGAGTTTGAGGCCAGCCTGGTCTACATAGCAAGCTCCAGGCCAGCAAGCAGGCTACATACTGAGAGACCCTGCCTCAAAAAACAAAACAAAACAAAACAAAAAAAACCCCCAAAAAACCTCAAAATGAGTGAACCTTCTTGGCTCTTTGGGGTGTGGGAGCGGGCCGGGGGCTGCCACCCAGCTCCCAGATAATCACATATGGAGGCTTATTCTTTCTTATGAATGCCCAGCCTTAGCTTGGCTTATTTTTAGCCAGCTTTTTTTTTGTTTGTTTGTTTTGTTTTTTGTTTTTCAAGACTTTGCGCCTTTCCTGGAACTCACTCTGTAGACCAGGCTGGCCTCGAACTCACAGAGATCTGCCTGCCTCTGCCTCCCGAGTGCTGGGATTAAAGGCGTACGCCACTACCGCCCGGCAGCCAGCTTTTCTTAACTTAAATTATCCCATCTATCTTTTGCTTCTGGCTTTTACCTTTCTCTATTTCTGTATATTTTTTCTTTCCTTCTTATTTCATGTCTGGCAGTATAGCTGAGTGGCTGGTCCCTTCTTTTTCTCCCTTCTTGATCCCTCCCAGATTTCATCTCCTATTTATTCTCACTGCCTGCCAGCCCCACCTATCCTTTCTCCTGCCTTGCTATTGGCCATTCAGCTCTTTATTAGACCAGTCAGGTGTTTTAGACAAGCAAAGTAACACAGCTTCACAGAGTTAAACAAATGCAACATAAAAGACTGCAACACTCTTTGCATCATTAAACAAATATTCCACAGCATAAACAAATGTAACATATCTTAAAATAATATTCCACATTTCCCCCTTTTTGTCTAAATAAAAATGAAAGGTTTTAACTTTAACGTAGTAAAACTGTACACAACAAAAACGGTTATCAAGTAAGAATTACATTTACAATATTCAGTCCATATTTATTTGTATTTAGCAAATTCAAAGAAAATACTCCATTATCTATCTTAGTAATTCCAAAGTTTTATACCTAATTTACTAATAACTAAGGAAAATTATAACTAATTATTTAGTCTTTAACTCCATCAAAGACCCCCAGAAGGATGTAGTATTATCTAACAACAGAGGCATTTTGCTGCCTGGACAGTCATCCAAAGTTCCTCTTTGGGGTGTCCATCTTCAGCTTACAGGCCCAGAATATCTGGCAGACTTAAGTGAAACAGGAAATTTGAAGGACTGTCCTATCTTGTATTGGCAAAATTTGTCAGTCTCTTTTCTCTGTCCTGCAGAATATCTGGCAGACTCTTCTATTAAGCAGGAACCCTGAAGGACCGTCCCATGTTTTGCAAAATTCAGCAGTCACTTTCCTGTGGGCCATGCATGTCCAATTTTTACAGCAGTGAAGGCAAAAGCAGTTTCTTGCCCAAATGCTAACCTTGCCACATGGAAAGCAAGCTCCTATGGAGGTTTTTTTGATGCCCATCATCCTTTTGTGAAGTAAATTGATGTGCCAGGAACAGATGTGTCTCATTGTCATGAAAAGCCTTAAGTTAACAAGACATTTTAAATGCCATATTCTGTAGGTCTTTGAAGTGTTTGAAGACCATTTATCTAAAATATATCTCTGTATGATCTTGAAAATAAGTCTAACATAGCTACAGATTTGATTGTTATAGATGACTAACTACTAACCTGTGTTTCTTAGTTATCCTAAATAGTTCATAATAATCATAATAGCTTTCAGAAACTAGAACTTTACCATATGTTTTTATTTTTATTTCTTTTTAATTAATTCATTTTGTTTTTTTGAGACGGGTTTCTCTGTGTAGCTTTGCGCCTTTCCTGGAACTCACTCTGTAGCCCAGGCTGGCCTCAAACTCACAGAGATCAGCCTGCCTCTGCCTCCTGAGTGCTGGGATTAAAGGTGTGTGCCACCACTGCCCAGCTACCTTATGTTTTCAAATGAACTGCATAGGTACAATGCCTTAAACAGGAGTAAACACATATATACAGTGTACAAAAATAACTTTAAATTTGTACAAATATTCCACAGCATAAACAAATGTAACACATCTTGGTATTCCACCACACATTTGGGTCAGGGCTATGGCTCAATAGGTCAACACAACTGCCACTGAGCCTGATAACCTGAGTTCAACCCCTGGGGCCCACATGGTAGAAGGAGCAAACTGACTCCCACATTCACAGTGCTGTGTGTGCCCATGTGAATAAATGCACACACACTAAATACTTATCTTAAAGAGTGTATATGATTATGGAGTACTTCAGAAAATCAGTTCTCTCTTCTCTAGGGTTTGCTTTTTTTGTTTGTTGTCGGGTATACTTTGCCATATTCTTTTTTTTTTTTTTGGTTTTTCGAGACAGGGTTTCTCTGTGTAGCTTTGCGCCTTTCCTGGAGCTCACTTGGTAGCCCAGGCTGGCCTCGAACTCACAGAGATCCGCCTGCCTCTGCCTCCCGAGTGCTGGGATTAAAGGCGTGCGCCACCAACGCCCGGCAACTTTGCCATATTCTTAAGAATATTTCCAAAGTACTTGTTCCAGAGATTCTATTAGTTGTATGTATTCATGGAACTCCATGTCCTTTTCCTTGTTTTTAGAAATTTCTTTGAATGTTAGGAATATGGAGGAAGAAGCTTAAACTCTGAGCATGAATTTCCAAGGACAGCCAGCCTCCTGAGCCCTAATATTAATGCTGTTGTATGTATCGGATGATAGGGTGTGCCTGGGACAAGAAGTGGAGATGGCTGGAGAAAGGGAATGGGGTGAGGAAGCAGTGCCTCTCCTCCTGGGCGCAGTAATGAGGAGGGTGATCTGTCTGCGGTCTCTGAACATCACTCAGTGGTTTTACTAGAACTCCTGTGTCATGGAGTGAGTGTGTGGGAACCACAGTTACGCTGTCGTACTGTCAGACATGGACAGATGTGTCGTTCTCATCCACTCTTTTATATACAAATATGGAATGTTTTAGGATCTGGTGAGCTTTGAGGATCTGGCTGTGAACTTCACCCAGGAAGAGTGGGATTTGCTAGATCCTTCTCAGAAGATTCTGTATGGAGATGTGATGCTGGAGACCTGCAGGAACTTCACTGCCATAGGTGAGGCTATCATCTTACCGTTACTCCGTAATTAGAGAGCAGGTGTTTCTGGTTATTGATGGTCACAGTGATTTGGATGTGGAAAGGGAAGAATGTGGTGAAGAAATTAGGTGTAGTTGCAATGTACATTCTAATAATTTAATCACACATTTTCTGTGACAATATTTTAGGATATGAATGTGAGGACCAGAAAATTGAAGAACATTATGAAGATCCTGAAGTAAATCTAAGGTAATTTGCATTCAGAAGTGCAAGCAAATATTCCTTGAAGAAACTTTAAAGTGCTGTAAAATTTTTGTTTTTAAGATTTTTAAAAATATTTATTTATTTATTTTTGTTTTTTCAATACAGGGTTTCTCTGTGTAGTTCTGGCTGTCCTGGAACTTACTTTTGTAGTCCATGCTCGCCTTCAGCTCACAGAGATCCACCTGCCTTTGCCTCCTGAGTGTTGGGATTAAAGGCATGCACCACCATTGCCTGGCAAGATTTATTTATTTTTATTTTCTGTATATGGGTGTTTTGTTTGTGTGTTTGTCTGTGCACTACATGCATGCTGTGCCCTTGGAAACCAGAAGAGGGCATTAGATCCTTTGGAATTGGATTTATAGCTGGTTGTTACCCACCATGTTGGTGCTGGGAATTGAATCAGGGTTCTCTGGAAGAACAGCCAGTTCTTTTAACCACTGAGCCTTTTCTTCAGCTGCTGTGCCATGAAAATTTAACAAGTTAACAAAACAAATAATCCCAGCTTTAAATTCATTTATCAGTAGAGAATTTTCACCCAAAGTATTTTTTTGTTTAATCTTTAACCTAGAACCAGTTCTGGGACCCTGCATTATCAAACTCTACTAATTTGATCATAGGCCTATGGGAACCATATTGCAGAACCATCAGTCCATTTATTTTCAGATCTTTTGTGCACACATTTTGTTTGTTTTTTTTCTTTTTTTGGGTAGAAAGTTGGTCTAATAGGCAAACAGTAGTAAAACAACTATCACTGATGGGCTTGTCATTTCTCACAGTGGTTACATTTACAGATACTCTGATACTGAAGGTGGTGGTCAGGGTGGAGCAACCTTATCCATATACCAATCTCAGTATGAGCAGCAATGTGTCTGAAGAAATTTTCACATGTCATTTATTTCATTTTAATAGGCACATCATATCTCACTCTGAATATACACAGTATGAACCTGAGGACTGTGAACAGAAGCCACAGGACTCTAATTATCTTACAAGGATAGAAGGATACACGGAAACTCACACTGTGAGTGGACCTTCTGAGTGTGAGGTATGTTTAAAATCCTATGGACTATATCACCTCACTTACAATGGACATCACAACTATGACTACAAGGAGTGTGGAGGAAGCCAAACTGTACGAAAATGTTATGAATGTAACCAATGTGGTAAAACTTTGAGTTCTTTCAATTCTCTTCAAAGACATCAGAAAATTCATATTGAAGAAAGACCATATAAGTGTCAACAGTGTAGTAAGGCCTTTAGATGTCTTAATGCCCTTCAGTCACATGAAAGAATTCATACTGGAGAAAAACCTTATGAATGTAAACACTGTGGTACAGCTTTTAGCAGACTTACTCACCTGCGATTACATGAAAAAGTTCATACTGGAGAAAAACACTATGAATGTAAACAATGTGATATAGTTTTCAAATCTCAGAGTTCCTATCATAGACATAAAATAATGCATGGAGAAACATTTTATAATTGTAAAGAGTGTGGTAAGTCTTTCATTTACCCCTCTTTACTTCAAATGCATGAAAGAACTCATACAGGTGAAAAGCCTTATGAATGTAAACTATGTGGTAAAGCCTTTAGATACCATTCTTCCATACGATTACATGAAAGAACTCATACGGGAGAAAAACCCTATGAATGTAAACACTGTGGTAAAGCCTTTACACGTCAGAGTTATCTTCAGTTTCATGAAAGAAGCCACACTGGAGAGAAACCCTATGAATGTAAAGAATGTGGTAAAGCTTTTAGGCATCACTCTTACCTTCGATTACATGAAAGAAGACATACTGGAGAGAAACCGTATCAGTGCATACAATGTGGCAGATCCTTCAGCCGACAGAGTTCCTTTAAGAGACATCAGTCTGTTCATGCTGTGGAAAACCCCTATAAGTGTCAACAATATCTACTTCCTTTATCCCTGTTTCCTTCAAATGCATGAAAGAACTTACACCAGCACCAAACCTTCTGCATGTGATCAATGTGATAAAATGCTTATCCTAATTCACATAAAACACACATAAGGACTCAAAATAGTGATGAGTCTTTAAACAATGTAGTATAGC
>CABHPQ010101996.1:0-11143 GCA_902168405.1 Peromyscus aztecus
GATAAGAAAATGAAAGTAAAAGAAAAGCAAAGACAAGAAAATGGAGCGCTCTTACCGACTGGTGCAGATGGACCTCCGGAGCTCTTAGGGGTCCCGGCGGAGGGGTCTCTGGGGATCCCGGACGAGCCCCCAAATGTTGTGCCCAGATCGTGACCCTCAGAGAGACCACCAAAGACGAGCATGCCGGAATGCAAAAGCAAGGTTTAATTGTGGATATCCAAAAGCAATACAAGCCTAGGCAGGGACTTCGTCCAATACATCCAACGCAGTGGAGGCTGGAGGAAGTGCCCACCTGTCTGCAAGCTCAGTTTTTAAAGGGAAAAATCACAAGGAAATCACAAGGTTACATGCTAGTACGGGTACAATTCTGATTGGCTCGCTTCTAGGGGCATTCTAGAAATCATGGCTTAATCTTACAAAGCGGGTGGTGGGTTGCCCTCAGGTGGGGGCATCTGGTGATTACACAGTCACTATGGAAACTACTAGGGTTGGGACATTCTATGTTAAACAGTTACCAAGGGGGTCAGGGAGTGGACATTCCACAGTCCGGCAGTCCTTGACCTTGTACTTTTACACTTCCTGGTTTCTGGAATCTGGACTGACTTATTTCAGTAACTAATGGCCTATTCCTAGAAGGAGAAACCTTAGGCCTTAGTTTTTGGGTGAAAGCATTTTGGTCTTATTTCTAAGATGGCTCATTTTGGTCTCACAAAGACCATTTAGGCTGGGTGGTGGTGGTGCATGCCTTTAATCCCAGCACTCGGGAGGCAGATGCAGGCAGATCTCTGTGAGTTCAAGGCCAGCCTGGACTACAGCGTGAGTTCCAGGAAAGGTGCAAAGCTACACAGACAAACCCTGTCTTGAAAAACCAAAAAAAAAGACCATTTAGAATTTCATCTACATCAGAGTTTTTGATATCACCTCTCCTATCCACATATCATCATGTTCATGAGACTCAATATTAATTGTGTCTCTGATCCAATCCTGCAAGGATACTGAACTGGCCTTTAACAGCCTGATCACTATCTTGCATGCTGCATTCATGTTCTCAAAAGTCAAAAATTCAATTATTACCTGTATAGCTCCTGAATTTGGAATCATTCTCTTTACTGCTGAAGACAGCCTTTGTATAAATCCATGAAGAATTCTTTTGGGCCTTGCATAACTTTCATAAATGATTCAATTTTCTACCCTTCTTCCTCAATTCTGTCTGCATTAATGGCTTCCATGTACATAGAATTAACGTTTGGTTATCATATAAATACTGTCTTTGTATATCAGCATAATTGCCTTCTCTAAGAAGCTGATCCTGGTAAATTTCTATACCTCTAGTCCTACATCATGGTTCCAATGTTTTCTTATTTTAACCAAGTTCTCCATTGTAATTGTGCTCCAGCCTCTAGAACAGCTGTAATTAATTATTTCCAGTCCTGAGGGATAATTCTATTACAAGTTGACCACGAGTTTAACATCTGCTTTACAAATGGAGAATTCATTCCATATGATACTATACCTTCTTTAAATCTCCTTAAATCTAACATTCCCACTGGATTCCAATTAGCGCTACATGCCCTTGAGCAGGCAGTTCCTGTAAGGTTATTGGATATATTAAGTTTGGTTGTTGCAAACAGGCTCTCTCTCTGTAACTGTATAATTCAATCCTGAAATAATTTCACCTTTAAATTCTTCTGTCTGTGTCTCAATTTCTCTATGATTCATTTTAACAGGTTTTTCTAAAGTTTTTATCTTGGTACTTAAATTGGCCAACCTTTTTAATGCTAAAATAAAAATGATCAAAAAATAATATTCATAATTGATGTTATGTACATCCCACCAACATTAATTATCTTCTCATTTAATTGTTCCATTTTCAGACTGCCTAATGTGTTGTCAAACAGCGACCAAATTCCTTCCATGGTAAAAATGTTCCCCATTTTTTAAATGTGGGAATAAATTTTCTTTTAACTAATTTCACCATTTAAGATACCTTAATTGATTTACCAAGTCTGTCATCTACGCAGAACAGTAGAAGTCTTAGGGAATTTCAAAGCAGTTACCTAGTGTGGTGGCAGTCTGAGATGAGTATCCAGAGAGAGACAACCTACCATGCACCAGGACAAAGAAAGCCAAAGAGACTCTGGCCATGTGTTCTGGCCTGAGCCTTGCAACTGGGCCTTAGCCGGGGGCTTTGTTAGCCCACAAGTGGTTTTTTTAATGAATTCTTGCCACATTGAAGTACCAATTTCTAAATGGTATTTGCACATAAAAAAACAGAGTAAAATATAGGGGTGAAAGCTCTAGATCAGGGAAATAAGGAAAGCCCCCAGCCAACCTTACCTCACCAAATCTGCAGCTTCCAAATTTGAGTTACTTGCTGTCTACCCACATCTATATGCCCTGTTGTTCTGCCATCAGATTTGCTCTCTCTTTTCAGTCACATCACTTCCTCTTCCTACCCAGCTCTGCCAATTCCTATCTGTCTGTATAGACCTCCAGACCTCCATGGTTAACTAGTTTTGGAATTTAAGGTGTGTGCTACCACACCTGGCTCTGTTTCCAGTGTGGCCTTGATCACACCGAGATCCTGCCTGCCAAGTGATAGGATTAAGGGCGTGTGCTACCACTGCCTGACTTCTTTGTTTACTTATAATGGCTGGTGCTTTTCCTCTGATCTCCAGGAAAGCTTTGTTTATTAAAGCACAAATAAAATACCACCACATTGGACTGGGACTGCAAAAAGACTGTTTGCATTATGTATCTGTAGAGAACAGCAGAAACAAACATTTGGGAAGATTTAGGAAATTTCATTGTGTTGGACATGTGATATACTAAAAAGCCACATTACTTTTATTCTTGGGATATTTTCTCTTGATGATTCATCATTTATCTTTAGATATCTTGTCTGTCTAGTAGTCTACAGATTCCTTAGATGGATGCCTTCATTATCCTAGAAAGACAAAATCAAAGCCCACCCCAGCCCTAACTTTATAGAGTTTCTTGTGGTGATATTTTATTTGTGCTCTAACAAATAAAGCTTGCCTGGGGATCAGAGGAAAAAACCCAGCCACTATATTAAACATAGAGGTCAGGGAGTGGTAGCACACACTATTAATTCTAGCACTCAGAAATACATCTTAATCTCTGTTAGTTCAAGACCACACTGGGAACAGAGTCAGGAATGGTGGCACATGCTGTTAATCCCAGTAATAGTTAACCATAGAAGTTTGGAGGTCTGGACAGACAGACAGGAAGGGATAGAGCTGGGCAGAAAGAGGAAAGTGCTATAGCAATGTGGAGAGAGGAAATAAGATGGCAGGGCATGCAAAGGTATATAAGGCATGAGTATACAGGAAGTAGCTCTCTCTTGGACTGAGGATTACCTAGCAATAAGAACTTGTGGTTTGGCTTGTTCTATTCCTCTGATCTCTCAGTATTCACCCAAATATCTGGTTCTGGGTTTTCTATTAATAAGAGAGTTTAGAAATTTGTGTTTGATCTGGCAACCCAATGTTTGTGGTACAAATTCATGAAAGAGCCACCTGCCTGGGGCTCAGGACTGAGCTGCATGTGGCTGGAGTCTCCACCACATGGGTCAAAGTCTCTTTGGCTTCTTCTCTCCTGGTAGGTGGTGAGCCCCCTCTGAATCCCTATCTCAGATTGCTACCACACTAGTTAGCTGCCTTAAAACTCCCTCAGGCTTCTACTGTTATAAGCAGTTGATAGACTTGGTGAGTCAAATAAGATATCTTAAAGGGAGAAATTAGTTAAAAGAATTTTTTTCCCACATTAAAAGAATGGGAAACATTTTTACAATGAAGGAAATTTGGTCTTTGTTTGATAACACATTTGGCAGTCTGAAAATTGAACAGTTAAATGAGAGGATAATTAATATTGATGGGATTTACATAACACATATTTTTGGACAAAGGCAGAAAGCAGCTATATTCTTCACCAAAATATCCCAAGAATAGTGTCTAGGCAACATTCTAACATTCTTCTTATCTGAACCCTCTTGTTCTAGGCCTCCACAGTTCAAGTCACCCTCAGCACCACTGTCTTCTACTGACTGGAACAAACACTGACTAGAAAACCAGTCACATCTAGAGTACAAAAACTTAATTCCAAGTTACCTGATAGAGATTCAAACCCAAAATCATGTACAGGAAGCTATATGAAGCCTTTTTCTAGAATTAGTACTCTATATGACTATTAGTAACATGACAAAAAGTTTAAATGCATATTAATTTTACAAATTTTGAGATAATATTTACACCTTAAAAAAAGTTTTAAAGAGTCAAAAAACCCAAAGGATTTTGAGATTATATATGAGATTAGTGGCAATAGAATATTCCCTTAATTTTGGTTTTTGCTCTGTCCCATATCAGGTGACTATTCTGACATGAGAGAGATTTGGATTTTTCTTTTAACAAACATGCTTGGGTTAAGAAAAGGATAGAGCCATGCTCCAACTCCAAAGCCATCTTTAGGGACTACAAAATGACCATTTGCATTATGTGTCTCTAGATAATAACAGAAACAAACATTTGGGAAGATTTATGAAATTTTATCCTACTGGAAATATGATATACCAATAGGCCAAATTTCTTTTTTTCTTGGAATATTTTCTCTGGATGATTCATCCTTTTTCTTCAGATGTCTCATTTGTCCAGTGCTTTACAGATTCCTTAGTTTGATGCCTTCATTCTCCTAGAAAGACAAAAACAAAACCCTACCCCAACTGTAACTTTGGGAAGTTTCTCTTTTGGCAAGTTATATCTCATCAAGTGAAAAGCATTTGTTAGTCCTACAAGTTTGTTTAGATTGAATGGTCACACTGTTTGATGAACTATCACCTCTTTTAATCAAGAGGTCTCTTTGGTTCAAATCCAATATTTTCAAATTTGATAGTATCTTCAGCTTTTCTTCTCCTGTATAATGTCATTTATTCATATTTTTAACTTTGGTCTTTGGTAATTTATAGTAGTTTGCTAAAGTACTTGCTTTATGGTTTTTCTTGAATTTTATTTTATCTTCTAGGGCTCTTCTATCATCCAGAGCAGTGTGGTTTTTTACAATAAGGATTAGGACATTTAGTTGCTGTGGTGATGAGTTCCCCTATGGTGACAGGGAATGACTGAACAAAATTTGACATGGACACCTGTGAGAGGCCCCCCAAGTCATTTCCCAATGGCAAAGGTTTACCTTGTCTGTCCCTTGCTGATCTGCATTCATTGGTCCAATGTCAGCCTTTGCAATACCTTACTGTATACTCCAGAAGGCTGGGGCCTTCTTTTTGGATTAGAAGAAATATTGTTTCTAGGAATGCCCTGTCTACAATCCCTTTTTAGATGACCTTGTTTTCCACAATTAAAATACCCTACACCACCCTGAGGAGCAAACATCAATCACATGAATCCTGGGGGAGGAGAGAGTTCATTTACATCCAACTCATGGCATTCTATTTACAACCACCTAAAGATAATGCCTTTGTCCATTTCTAACCAAAATCACATTTTTAAAAAGTATAAGTAGCATAAAATGATTGTAGCTTGAAGAACAAAGAGGAAAATCACAGAAAATGAGACTTAATGTATGATGTGCAAATTTATAATGAAAGGACATAAAGAGCAGATTTCATGAACAAGTGAAGAACAAGAATGTGTTCCATGTGTGGAATTCTGCCTTTCTTCAGGAAAGTCTTAAGATCCATTTCCTATGAACAAGTTAACAAAAATAAGTTTGTATTCAGAGATATTAATGATAAAAGTAATTAGATGGTGAGGTTAGGATATGGTTGTATCCAGAGAATGTAATTGGGAGATTCTATTTCTTTTTTGTTAAAGTTTAAATGAAAGTATGCATTGCAGAAACTATTTCACTCTCATCAGTTTAACTAAAATTAAATGGAAAATGTTTATCAACACAGTTAAGAAAATAATGCAACCTCAAAATATGCAGGTAGTACTATAAGTAGCTACTGTTACTGTGATAGTTGTAGTAATTACATTCTAGATATTAAGTTTGGTGATACTTAGGAGAGCTGAAAATATTCATATATAGCTTTATACAAACTGTCATATATACACAGTCAAGGCTGATAATGGGAAGATTGTCATCAATGGGAAGGCTGTCACATTCTTCCAGGAACAAGATCCTACCAACATCAAATGGGATGATGCTGGTACCAAGTAAGCTGTGGAGTCTACTGGTATTCTCACCATTAGAGAGGGCTGGAGCCTACTTGAAAGATGAGGCCCAAAATGTCATCATCTCTGCCCCTTCTGCTGATGCTCCCATGTTTGTGATGGGTGTGGATCAAGGAAGTATGACAATTCACTCAAGATTGTCAGCAATGCTTCCTGTACCATCAACTGCTTAGCCTCTCTGGCCAAGATCATCCGTGACAACTTTGGCATTGTGGAGGGACTCATAATTACAGTCCATACTATCACTGCCACTCAGAAAACTGTGGATTGCCTTAAACAGAAGCTGGGGTATGATGGCCCAGAACATCATCCCTTCATTCACTGGTGCTGCCAAGGCTGTGGGCAATGTCATCCCAAAACTGACCCAGAAGCTCATTGGCATGGCCCTCTGTGTTCCTATCCACAATATGTCTGATATGGATCTGACATGTCACCTGGAGAAAGATGCCAAGTGTGGTATGATGACATCAAGAATAGGGTGAAGCAGGCATCCAAGGGCCCACTAAAAGACATCCCAGGCTACACTGAGGACCAGGTTGTCTCATACAACTTTAACAGTGATACCTACTCTTCCATCTTTGATACTGGGGCTAGTAGTTCCCTCAGTGTCAACTTTGTAAAGGTCATTTCTTGGTATGATAATGGATATAGCTATAGCATCAGGGCAGTAGACCTCATGGCCTACATGGCCCCCAAGGAGTCAGAAGCCCTGGACCACCCACCCCAGCAACATCACAAGAGCAAGAGAGGTTCTGGACTGTGATGGAGTCCTTGTCCCAATTCAACCCCCAACACAGAGCATCTCCCTCACAGTTTCCATCCCAGAACCCCAGAAGAAAGGGAGGGGCTTAGGGATCCCTACTCTCTTGAATACCATCAATAAAGTTCACTACACCCACATAACATTTAATGCTTGTTACTATATTGTAAACAATTATAAAAAGTTGAATAAGCTCAAGTGTCCAGGAATATGAAAATGGATATATAAATTTGAGGATATTCATTCAATACAACACAGAGAGCAATTAAAACAATGAACTATACCTACAGATACTATTAGCAATAAAAATATGAGTATACTGTTGAGCATGAAAAATTATTACAGAAAATCACAGATAATACAATATAAACTTGTCATTTCCATTTTAATATTTTTATTTAAAACAATTTTTAAATTTAAATCTATTTGATCTTATTCTTCCCCTCCCCCCAAGCCTCTATCCACCCTTAAGTTCTTACTCAATAAAGCAAACAAAAACACAAAACAACAACAAAACCCTCTGAAACCAAGAAAACAGAAGTTTAACTTCAGTGTGGCCATGAAGGTTGTTGAGCCCGTCTTGCAGGTCCAGTTATTCGTGGGTCTCTAGCCGAGAAACACCTGAAAGAATCATGGGGAGGGAAGGGAATGAAGCCAGGCACATATAATGAATGACAAGAGTCAGTCTGAGCCATGTCAAGGCTTCGTTTATTAATTGGGGTTTGAGGTTTATATATGGGACTTTGGATAGGGAGGGGGCAGAGAAAGGAGAGTGGAAAATTTTCAGAAGAAGTCAGAGTGGTCGGGGGAAGGTGAAGTCTCTTTGGTTCCCAGACTCTGCAGCTGGCTGATTACTGTTCAAGGCTATATCTAAAAAGTATACTTCTTAGTTGGGCCAAGGTCGTCCTGTTTCTTCAGGACGTGCAGTTTGGCCAAGGCTGTCTGGTTTTGCCAGACTCTAAACTCTAGGCAGAAACACAAAACATAACTATCTTAAGTCAGACAGTTCTAGGTCAGTCTCTAACGGATTCCCCCTCTCTACTAAAAAAATAGACCACGTTTGTACTGTCAAGCTTTTAGAAATCTGGGTCTGAAGGGATGGCTTCTGGTCTGGAGGATCACAGGGGCCCCGTCCCTCTATGCTATGAGAAGGGAAGTCCGGGAGGCGATGTCTCCCCATATTCAAACATCTCAGGCATCCCCGTGATGCGAGAATCAGAAGACCGTGCAGTTTTTTTGAGGGAATGGAGATTGCTGAGCATTGAGCTGTAACTGCACAACCATTATGCAACGGGGCATGTAATCCAGACTCTCAGGTTTTAGGGGCATCCAAGTCCCCAGTCTGTGCAGTCACAGCTGCACTCCAGCCACGCCTGGAGCTTTCCCTCACACAGGGGCTGCCTCACCCGAGTCGAGGGGTCTGTGTGGGGCATCTCCATAATAGTTCTAATAGGACCAGGGGGTGTTAGGACCCAAGAGCACTGAACCTGAGCCTCTGAGAGGGCTCCTGACTGTTCTCTTCTGTATCTAATCTATGATAATGAATCAAAAGATGTTGTGGTAAGGCCGAGTCAATCTGACTTTTGATAAATCGAGTCAGCCACTGAAAAGCCCAGGGACCAAAAGAAACAAGAAGGAGAAGGACAACTAAAGGGGCTAGAATAGTAGGCAGCAAGGTGGAGAGCCAAGGGGACCCTTGTAGCCAATTTTCAAACCACCCTTGTTGATTTTCAAATTCCTTTTTTCTCTGAGCTAGCCTTTCCCTTAACTTTTCCATAGATTCCCTGACAATACCAGTATGGTCTGCATAAAAGCAGCATTCTTCCTTCAGGGTGGCACATAGACCTCCCTCTTTCAAGAACAGTAGATCTAGACCCCTTCTGTTTTGTAATACTACCTCTGAAAGTGAAGTGAGTGACTTTTCAAGGGCTGAAATGGATCTTTCTATAGCCTCTAAATCAGTGGTCATGGCCACCTGTAGCTGCATCAGGTGGTTGTTTTGTAGGCAGTAGTTCCTGTACCAATTTTTGCAGCAATGCCTCCAATACCTAACAAGAGGGCAATGGTCATGGATACAGGCTCTCGAGTATATCTGCCCCTCTGTTCAAAGAATTCTATCACTGAACTTTCCTCATGATATGTGACACGAGGCCATAGCTGAACAAGTACACATAACTCATAGGAGTGATTGAATATCTGAGCAGACACACAGGGGGTTAATCTGGTGTTGCAGGCCCATTAGGACCCATTGGGTGCCTCAAGATAGTAGCTTCCCTTGGTAGGTGTTGTTGTCTGGTTGCAGAGATGCTTATGTTCGGTGGGACTCTGCCCAAACAGGAACCTTGTCCAGAGACCTCAGAGAGTGTCAGTTTATGGGGCTTAGTCTGACACCTACTGCTCGGGGAAGTGAGGTTGTTAGCAAAGGCAATTTTCTCATAATAGGGAGGGCTGGAGGTAAGGCAAAGCCAGCAATCCAAGGTCTTGTCTGGACTTGTAGCATTCAAGGCCATGTATGCTCCCTGGACAAAATTAAACAATCCATCCCTAGTTCCCCCAAAAGGAATAAGGAGAGTGCTGTTACTGGAACCCATGATGTTAGTCACGGTGCTTGGTGCAGGGTTGGGGAGGGACGAGGTGATGGCACTCTCTTGTGGTTGGAGGGAACCTTTCGGTCAGGAAGAACTAAATTGGGGCCCATTGATGTTGGGCTCAGGTTTTCTATTTTTAGTTGGATCGTGAAAATGACTCCTTTGTCTACACCATAGAGATACCAGCGGAGTCCCCATGTTTTTCTCGAGGACCATTCTCAATTTGCCTTGCCTTGGGGAGTAAAAGTTATGTTTAAAGGTAGTGACAGCCCGTGACTATGGGCTTCCCAGTTATAGGAACAATAGCAGAAACGGCTACTTATGTTAGGCTCACTGTATCCCCTTGTAACTGAAATAAGGTCCCAAGATGAAGATGGCTTCCAGTAAGCCACCCCTGTGGTCTCACATCCCCATCGAGCACAAAAGAAAGTCTTGACTCCTCCACATCTGGCAGCCATGGCTCGGCTCCTACCGTCCTTGGGACTGACATAAAAGTCAGATTGTGCCAACCTACAATGGGCTGTAGGACTAACACAGCCTGGGACAGTCATCACGGCAGGGTTAATACCATGAAGTATTCCAAAAGGGCCTGACCAGTGGTCTGTAAATGTTTGCCCTCCCGTGCCATTTAACTGGTGTTGGCTAATAGTAGGTATATCCCAAGAATCTAATCCCGCAGCTAGCTGACAGAAGTCAAGAGTGAGTGGCTGCCACCAGGAGTAAGGGGCATGGTTTTCAGCGACCCTCCAGACCTCCTCTCCTGTTTGTGTTAAAACCAAGGGGGGAGGAGTAGTAGGCAGACGATGAAGCAGGAGTTGACTCCTCGAGGCCAGCAACGAACAGGTCCCGTCATTGAGGTCCGTGGCTCCCTTTATTTTTCAAGCTGCAGGCATTTCTGTAAGGGAAGAAAAGAATTTTTGTCTCAGGGCTGTGCCCTGGATGTAACAGTTATTATTTCCTTAGTCTAGGGAGGCAGGGCTTAATCAGCCTTTTTGGTAGCCAATGAGCTCCATTTTCCTTGGAATCATAGATGCACGCAGACCCTTTTTTTCAGATTATAACTGGTTCAGGGCCGCCCCATTTCCCAGTGATTGGATCTTTCCAAAGGGCCTGAGCATATCCTTGTTTAGTTTCTGGGTGCCAATGTCGCTCAGCTGCAGATTTCCCAAAGTTATCCAATGTCAAAAAATTTAACACAAGGAGAGCATGAGAAAGCAGTGCTTTTTGGTTTCCTTTAAGGGGAAACACTATCTCTTGTGAGCTGAGTTTATTAAGAGTATTTTTTAAAGGTTGGTGAGCTCTCTCCACAATACCCTGGCCTTGAGGGTTATAGGGTATTCCAGTGATGTGTCTAATTCCTAATTGTAAACAAAACTGTTTAAATTTACTACTAGTATATCCCGTGCCATTATCAGTTTTTATACATTTTGGCTGACCCAGTACTGTGAAAACATGTAACATATGATTGATAACATCTTTGGTGGCTTCTCCACTGTGAGCGGAGGCATAAATAAATCCACTGAAGGTATCTACAGTAACATGTATGAACTTTAATTTACCAAAGGAAGGAACATGGGTGACATCCATCT